>JAJPGS010001107.1:1757500-1950000 GCA_028654335.1 Alnus rubra
TATTGCTAACCCATAAGCATTACTTAGGGTTAATCAAAATAAAATAGCACTTTAACAAAATACCCAAAAACTATGGTCTATGAAAACTTACCAAAAATTTGCCACGCCAAGACCAAATGCTCGGGAAGCTCATAGCAACTCCAAACCATACAAAATTTAAAAAAGATACCAAATTAAACTCATTTCTAAAATATTTATTAAAAATCTCCAAAAATTGCGAGTTTAGCGATTTACCTCAAAACGTTTAGTCAAAAAGTAGATCGGGCTTCGAGGATTACGTTATCGAAGTCGGATTTAAGATTAGACAGCTGGATTTCAAGATATCACGATTTTTAGGTGAAAAACCATATAGAAATAGGAGAGAATTTCGGAGCTGTTGAGAAGAAAAAGGGCGTTCTGCCTTCTTAAAACAGACTCTGTCCAGACAGGCATCATAAACTGTCCGGACGCGCGCCATTTAAGAAGGCCGTCCGGACGGGCATTAACCACCGTCCGGATGAGCCTCTTGTGTCGTCCGGACATGCCAAATTAATTTTACTTATTTCCTTTATTTACAATTCTCCATCTCCTTTCTAATTCATTTTCTCACATTTTTCACTTCTATAACTTATTTCATTGGACTATAAAATATTCTCTGCGCGTCCTGTTGTATTTTCCAATTGTCTAATTAATTTTAGTCATTTATTCATCACATTTTATTCAAAAAAAAGGGTTGATAATACTCGGGACATCACACAACTAATCATTTATTCTACTAGGACTCATTATTATTATTATTTATATCCTAAAGACCCATTAGTAGTATTTTATTATTATAATCCCATTATTTTATCTTAAACTCTTTTTATTTCGATAATATAAATATTATCGCTTGGAATCTAATTAATAGTCTCATCTTAGTTAATAAATATTATTAAATATAATTTATTAATGTTTAATTTATTTATTTATTTATTTATTTATTTTCTTGGTCGTTACATTTGTGGTATGTCAAGTGCAATGTATAGTAAGTAGGACAAGGATCCTCTCCAATTTATTTGAACTGGATGTGGCCAAACACTCTACTAGTACTCCAAGCATCTCTTATTTTTTATTAAAGATTTTTTGATAAGTTATTTACTACTTAACTTAAACATATCTTAGACTTAGACATAATATAAGTGGATACAAGTCTAGTTGTGTGTTATAATGAAATTTGATGAGAGTTTTAGTGAGCGAGTTTTAGGGTATGTTTGTTTTGAAGAAAGTTAAGGACAATATAATAATGAGAAATGCGAAAAGATTAATGTTATACCGTAATTTTATTTTATAATTATCTAATAATATTAGCACGATAGTTTTAACCAATCTTTATTTTTTATTTTTTTAACAGGAATATCCAAAGATTAGTCGTGATTGATACATCGACAATGTGGAATATTTGTAAAATAAAAATATAGTTTTTGCATTACTCATGCTAAAATCACACAATATCTTAGGAGTGTACAAGCGATTACGGTTAGCGGTTATTACCTCTAATCACCAACCGCTTTAAGCGGTTATCGAATTTTCGTAACCGCAACCGCAATCACTCCGCTTAAGCGGTTAGCAGTTTTAAAATAATCACTGGTTAGTAGTTATTGAAACTTATAACCGCATTGCCTAATCGCTTTTAGAAATGGACCTATTTTGATGTTTTGGGCATTCCTTAAGCCTCTTTTTACAACTTATCTTAGATGATTTTGGATATATATATATATATAAGGCTTCAAAATATAACAAATCTTATTATTATTATTATTATTATTATTATTATTATTATTATTATTATTATTATTATTATTATCAATTCAATAAAACTCAAAATGAAAACTTTATATTAATCGCATCAAAACGATGTTATTATATATATATAAGGGTAGGCAGTTAGCGGTTATTAACCACCTTCGCCTCCCCTAAAATAGCTAATTGCCTTGCCTTAAGTGGTCAACAATTTTTTTCAACCACCTACAAAAGCGGTTATGTGGTTATTATGCGGTTAATAACAACTCGCTTATGCACCCCTACCCTATCTCACTTTATTTTAGTGAATTGACGTGACAATGAACTCGTTTGGTAACCAAATGAAGGCCTAACCCATTGCCTTTTTTCCCATCACCAACAGTGACTGTTGGAGACAATACACTGCCACAGTCAGACAACCTCTTTGAATTTTCCGAACGTTGAAGACTTGGTCCTCCCGCCCAGACCATTTCACCTCAGCAGAAACCATTTCACCTCAGCAGCACTAACGTGCGCCTCAGTAAATCAACGCCCATCCTCTCTTCTCACGACTTTCCTTTCGTTCTTCTCTCCGCACGCCATCAACCCATCACACCACCCTCACACCGAAACACGCTCAGTCCCCTTCCCATCTCCAGCTCCTCTCTCTCGCTTCTGAAAATTGATGCATACCTTAGTCCTCATGCCCAACTCAACGCCCATCTCTTCTCTTTGAGCTTTTCGTTCTTCAGTCCTCACGCCATCCACCCACCGACACAAGCAAGTCCCTTCAGATCTCCAGCTCCTCTCGCCTCTGGAAATTGATCTTCGGAAAATTGAGCTCCTCTCTCCATATCCCCAACGAGGTACCAACGGCGAGGACAGATATGTATGATTGTTTACTGTTAAATGTATCTGTGGGTGTTTATTTAGCATGCCTTCTTCGTAGTTTTTTCTTCTCTCTTTTTGTGCGTCTTTCTTGGTGATTGGCTGGATGTATGATTTCATTCAAAATAAAAATGTACAAAGGGGCTTCAAAAGAAAACTCTGGGGCTGGTTCATTGAAGTTAGAAGTTATCAGTTTCATTGTTTATTGACTTTCGTTTAACTACTTTTGGGGGTGTTAGGGTTATTCAAGTTCAATCTAGAATTGGTTCAGGTTTAAGGGATTTACTATGATGAGCTTTAGTTTGATGTTATCTGGCCTAGTTTTACCTGTAAACTCATAATTTGGGTCCAAGCAATATGCTTGGGGCCCGAGTTCAAAATAAAAAAAAAAAATAAATAAAAAAAAAAAAAAAAATTAAGAAAAGAGAAATCTGCATATATCCACTTAATCAGGGTTTGTGTTATTTTGAGGGGAAAAAAAAAATCAGATTTTGATATTTCGCTTCTGTTTCTTCTCTTGGGCTTCGATTTTGAGCTCCTCAGCTCTTGAAGATTCTCCATAGCTCATGTCATATGAGCCAATCTTGCTGGAAATTGTAGAACAACATATCTGCAACCTTTAAGTGATACATTAGGCGTATTTGGGCTCTTCAGCACCTCTGGCTGTTGGACCATCCACCTGGGTTATATCAATAAACATCTATATTGTATTGTATATCAACCTTTATTAGTCTTTTTTTAATCTCTGTCTGGTCATATTATGTATATTTTTCAGCATGATCAGTTTCTCATATTAGGTTAATCTTTAAGTTTCAATAATTTTGACAAGAGGATATAGTCCAAATGTATCGTAGTCTACAATAATATTGAGCATATTTCTGTTGAAATAAATCTAATTCAGCATTTGCTTATGTTGAACATAATTATGAATAATGTTATAAGATTGTCACGTTATTTGCTTCCTAATGTAGACACGTGTAAATGTCTACAACAAGTGATCTGTCAAGTGGTCCCCCGTTATGTCGCTGTGGAATTCCTGCACGTCTAAGGAACTCTAGGACCGAGACCAATCCCGGTAGAAAGTGGTATGGATGTATTAACTACAAGGTAATTCCCCTTTTAACGATGAGTGCTTATCTTTTGTTGTTAGTAGCCTATGACACTTTCGCCTTTTTCATATCATCTAGAAACCCGGTGATTGTGATTTCTTCGAGTGGGCTGATAAGGATATTATTGGTTGCAAGAAGAGGTTAATGGAATATCTGCAACAAATGGAGGACAGAATGCATGCTGATAACGTCAGAGTTGAGGAACTTATTGAACGAAAGTGCCGTGAACATTGTGACCAACTTCGGCGGGAGTTAGGGTCCAGTCAAAATAATGAGAATATGTTAAGGGTTGCGTTGTTAGTTGTAATATTGGTTTTAGTCTTTTATTTTAGTGGTTTTAGTGGACCTAGAAGTACCAAGTTGATGTTAAAATGACAATTACTGAAGAAGTTTGGGTGTACTAGTTTCCTGTATGAAGTTAACTTGTCTTTTTAGAATTGTCGCCGCTTTTGTAAATAATTCTATGAACTTTATAAATAATATGCTATTTAATATATTTATCTTTCAATGTTTTTCAATTTCATCACTCAGTTTGTTTAGATGGTGTTGAATCATTCAAAATAAAAAAATTAGAGTCTTTGAAATTTAAAAAGTAATTACAAGTGTGATGAGAGTTTAAGAAATTAAATAAAAACTCTTCTACAACTTATTAAATTTGTCTAACGCGTACTACTCGAACTTCAACCATTGTTGGTGAACGACGTTTGTACATTTTGGGTTTACTTCATAGCGGGGTGATGCCATAATTACCAAGTTCGTGTATTTATATATAGAGTAAAATCTTCTAAAAATGAAATATATTGCAAGAAATATAGGAGACAAAGGGAGTAGAAGCCATAGACAGAATTTCATAAGAAAAATACTTATGGTCTGAAATGAGCATACTCTTCATTCGAAACTTAAAAGTGAATCCTAAAAGCATGGGATTTTTAGAAACATCATCCCCCCAAATACAAAAATGGAGAACAAAAACCACAGGCAGAAAACAACTGCATACTATTTTGGTGAATGGCTTAAAGGTGACTCCACATACTTAAGGCCATTGCATCCCTTACTTTCCCCATATAAACAGCACTACCATCTGATTGGTCCGGTCGTTCCCCGGGTGCAACGTTTTGCGCCAATCCCAATTCGTGCCGATCATCAACATCAACCCAGGGGTTCAGTTTGAGCAAAGCCTTCCGAAACAGTGGATCTGTCATCCCGTTATATTTCCTAATAAAGTTATGCAAAGTGCAGCACACAATTACAAATAGGCGTTGGTATCGTAGCTTGTATGGCGGCATTTTATCTAAAATTGGAAACCGGTTCTTTAACACCGCAAAAGCTCGTTCCACGACAGTCCGTAGAGATGAGTGCCTATAGTTGAATAGCTCCCTCAAATTCCTAGGCAGTTCTTGGCCATTTTGAAATGTCGCCAAATGATAGCGCTCACGTCGATACGGCGGTAAAAACCCCCGATAGCAATTATATCCCGAATCAACCAAGTAGAATGAACCTGCACCTCATGTACAAATATCAATTTGTAATTATCCAAAGTACAATAACGGGGATTCTTAAATGTTACATATGAATTATTTGTGTAGTCTATTACCTTCTTTAGGGTTGGAAAGCGTAGTGTTAGATCATTCACACACATGGTAAAAATGCGTGCGTTGTGCGCACTCCCCTCCCAACCAGCGTACACAAAGGTGAAGCACAGATCTAGGTCTACAACACACATGACGTTTTGAGTGGTTGTATGTTTTCTACCTCGGTACGTCGTGTTATCCGCACCGGTCACCTTCACATGAATGTGCGTGCCATCAATAGCACCTATACATTCCTGCAATTAATATATTATTTGTTAGTATAGTGCGATATTTAATAGCAATAATCCAAAGCTGTATTTTCTGGACTTCGATAAAAATGACAAAGCATTGCTCACTGTAAACCATGGGTAGAAGTTTCCATTTCGGGAAACGACAGGGTGTGGCTTCATTGTTTGCGTGGGTTGGATGATTGTTTTACCTAGCCTACAAATGACTTTGCATGTCCTTCTACAATATACGTTCACAGTATGCAACGATCGTTGGAGCCGATCAGACACGTCCCTCTGCGACCAATTGTGTGCCATTAGGAGGCAAAATACAGCCACTTGCTCTGTGATCTTCACATATCGACTGCTCTGCAAGAAGCCATTCTGCTTTAATGTGTTACAATGCGCAAGATATGTATCAGGCCACATTCTGAAGCGCTCGTTGCATGTTCTCGGGTTGGGATTTGTTAACACCCAATAAATCCACATAGGGCCCATTAGCTCAGATGTTCTTTGAGGTATAGGACGCCGTTGTCTTTCTTCAAGTTGTTCCTTCCACTCAGCTATCCTGATGAACATTTGCCCAAGCTGTAACTCAACTTCTACAGTTTCGGGATCGTTGAAAAAAGCGTCATCATTGCTTCCAAGCGATGATGCTATTGATTCTCTATCTAAATCATCCTCATCACCCCACGATGCATCAGAATCGGAACATGCGTCCAATTCGTCCTCCCAATTTGAATTTTCAAGACTTGATGGTCCAGCAGTATCCATTTTGGCACCTATGTACCTCTCATTAGACAATAGTTGAGAAATATTTAATATGAATATTAGAACATAAAGCATATGCTGTGTCAAATATTTTCCAGACACAAAAAAACAAAAATACTACAAATATATAAATATGAATAAGATAAAACGACTGACATATATAAATAGTGCTAATTAAAATGTCGATGGAATTAAGATAAAGACAATGTCATGAATTTAGAAGCAATAGTCTGAAAATCTCTAAAGGATTAGCACAACAACTACATAACGAAAGTGCGAAATCACAGATCCTTCATATTAATCCCTCGCATGACCCATCCCACCCTTTTAATCGGGTCCATGCCAATGAATAACCTTGCCTTTGTCCTATCGGTGAAGGAATTGGCAGCCCTCCAATAATTTTCCTCTGTCACAGGGTGCTCAGTCACCACATCGTTCAGGACCGCCATCGCCTCTACGATTACATCTGGTTTACTAGTAGCGTATGACCCTTTGGCTGTCCTTAACTTGCACTTAAGCAAGTCAAATTCTCTCTTCATTTCCGACCATTCACCAGACATTTTCCCGACTTCCAATCCTCAGTGGTCGTGTTAGTACGCTTGCTGCTCCGGGAGGAATTGAGGGGTGTTGCACGCCGCTTACCCTTGGTTGGTGGCATCCTTATGCCAGCGCGGGGCATGTCAAGCTCTTCCAAGTCGATTACGGTACATGGATCGTTGAGGTCTAGCAACGGGTTGTCAAAGCCGCGTTCGTCATCAGTGTCTGGCGGATCCTGTGTGCTGGCGTGGGCTAACTCTCCCATGGCATACGATCCCGCAAATATGGAGGTTAACAATTGGAAGAGGCGCGGCGGATTGTACTTGAATTTGTAATATTTATCCGCACCATACTCCTTCAAAACAAACAGAACATGAAGCAATTCGTTAGTTTGTAATGAAATATTTAATATGAAATTTATAAGAAAAAAACTTTGTTGATGCTTACAAATTTCAATTGCTCCCACTTGTCATCGCTATTGGTGACCGTGTTTGTCGTGTGGTCCCAACCGAAGCCTGTACCCACCTTGCCGCTTAGGAGCATAGTGAAATCTTTGTGACATTGTTTTAAGGTTCCTATTTTATTAGTCACTTGTCGGGGGCTGTAACGACAATTGTCGATACAATTGTTGAGGTCATCGGTGATTTTGTTCACGTGGCTACCGAATGAAGGCCTAACTCATTTTTGGGCAAACCCTAGCAGAATAAAGATCAAGTGTTCCTCATTTTCCCGAGACCATACAGCAGGTGGGGGCTTGGGCTGACTTAAACCCTTAACCGGGTGCTTCCTTGGAGATTTTCGGGGGGTACCGATATTGTTAATCTATATGAGTGGAAATAACACATTTTTTGTATATGTGAAAATCATAAGCTTAAATAATATGATACGAACTTGC
Organism: Alnus rubra; assembly: GCA_028654335.1. Taxonomy (NCBI): domain Eukaryota; kingdom Viridiplantae; phylum Streptophyta; class Magnoliopsida; order Fagales; family Betulaceae; genus Alnus; species Alnus rubra. The sequence goes on from JAJPGS010001107.1 coordinate 1,765,239, forward strand.
ACATCTGAAAATATGCTAGCATTAAATTTTCAAGCCGTCTGAATGTCGTGTACTTAAGGCCAATACAAATATGAACTCTAAGCATAGCCATCAAACTTAAGCAAGATAGTGTCTATTAAATTGATGCATATATTGGAAGTTTATATGTAAGAACCACCCAATAAAATAACATGCATCACAGTAATTTATAAAAATAAAGATTAAAGCAGGATAGGATGGCCCTATTTTAACTTGATATCATTTGGAGATATGTGTGGGCTGTAAAGCAGTATAATGGTTGTCTTATGTCTAGTTCTGCAAGTTGGAGGGGGTTTAATTTTGTGTGTAGTGTATGGGACATCTTTGGCTGTAACATATTTCACAGTATGTGAGAGAGACAAACAGACAAACGATAGCAATACCAGGTTGGCTCTGCTGGAAATTTAGACCAATATATATATATATATATATATATATATATATATTATGCCACTGAGGTCCGATAGAAAGAGATTCAAAGCTGTAGCTAATTGTGGGGTTCCCAATCCCCATCCCCACCAGCCAGCTATGTTGACATTGCTCCTACTTATCACCAATTATATATTTGCTTATTCAACTAAAAAAATACATACAAACTATAAAAAGCAAAAAGAAAATCTTAACATCTACCACTTTAATTCTTCCCTCTGCCGCTGTAATGTATCTCCTTTCTCACTTTTCTTCCCTTCTTTCTTTCTTTTTAATCCAATTTTCTTACATGAATTGAACACTTTGGGATTCTAATCAGCAATCACTCTTAGCATCTTCCGATGATAATTATAATATATCTATATATATATATATATATATATATATATATATATATATATATAAGAAGCGGCCAGAGCTGCAGCCGTTGAGAATAAAGTTTGCATCATAATATTAGGAACAATATTTGCCAGGAAACCAATATTTGCCTTGCATTGATCACTCAATCACGATCAATGCTAACCAACCATACTTGTTATGTTCATCAAATATATACTAATAATTAATGCTTAGGATAATCATCAGTTATTATTAAATAGTTTTTGAAAGGGAAGTCTAAGATGATCTTGTGTTTGTGTTTGCATTTGTTCTTACTCTACTATTAAACAAAAAATAGCATAGTGAAGAGGAGCTTGTCCTGTTTAAGAACTATCATATTTCTATTTGTTCATTGTGATCTTTGTTCGTATTTCTTGTTTTTCAGTTTTGGTAAATTTTGATGCTTTTGAGTTTCCCTATACCAACTTATCTTTTGGGTCGGAAATATAAAACTTCTTAAGTCAAAACGCAAAGGTGAAGCCATGCTCCACTTATGAATCCTCTGCATACTAGTTAAATTCAAACATGGTCTATATGGTTTTCATTATTATTAAAACACTCTTCGGGTTTTAGAGAATGATAAAATTGGCCCTTTGGGCTTTTTGAGTTTATAAGATTAGTTCTTTCGTTCACCTGCCATTAGGCCTGTTTTTCACTTGTACAAAAAAACCAAAGATTATAAAACGTTGTTACGTGTGCGTCTTTTCCATATCAACATATTTCCTGTTGGTACAGTTTCCGGTACGGTGACGTGTCGCCTTGTGATTCGTTGCCTTCCTCAATGTTCGTTCTCCTCGTAATCTGCAAAATAACAAATGGCTCGTCGGGGGTGCCGACCGGACCCCCACTCCGATGCCTAAGTCAGTTCAAACTTATTTTCTGCAGAATATCAGTAATCTCAAGAGTTCAGAGAATCCGTCTCGTATACCTGGTGTGACGGTCTTTATTTATAGTGGTCCTGAGCCGAATCAAGAGACTCTCCGAGTGATCCTGCGCCTTGAGAGCTTTATCCCTCTCGGCTGTTAGTCTTTTAACTTCATCTTTGAGCTTGTCCTTTTCGGCTTCGGCACTCAAAGCATTCTTGCACGCCTCGGAGCATTCGTTCTGTACAGCCGACAAACGGGTGGACAATTGATCTGCGCGATCCAGCTCGGAAGAAAGACTTTCAACAGAGCGAGTGTACCGATCGTTGGCCTCCAGTACTTCTTTTCTCAAACGAGCGTTAGCAGAACGCATCTCGGATATAACCGAGTTCCGGGTGGCGAGTTCCTCGTCCTTGGACTGAAGAAGAGACTTCAGCGTCGCAACTTCATTCTCTAAACCCGAGATACGAGCTTGCATTTCGGGGGCAGGAGTAGGCGGAGGCGCAGGACGATTCTCGTACTTCTGCCAGAGGGCTGTAATCTTCACAAGGAGCTGTGAAAAGAAAAGTAAGCAAAGTCAGAATCAAGATGCAAGCGGAATGAAAAGGCCCAGCTCCAGAAACTTACTTGATAATGAGAGATAAGAATGCCTTGAGCAATTTTCTCGGGAGAAGACACCCCTGCACTCCCCAGATATCCCTCGGGGATTAAGTTCTTTATGGCCTCCATCGGATGACCCAGAAGACCCCTGCCCAAAACATCGAAACCGACCGAGACCCTAGGGGAAGGGCTGGGACCCGCATGAGGTTCAACCCCTGCACTTGGAGCCGCTTCAGACCCGACAGATCTTAGTCCAGAAGGGCCAGCCTCGGCACGAACAGAAGTCTCGGGAAGCATACCTGCTTCAGGGATAACGTTCTCGGGGTCGATCCGAGGCTCCTCAGGCACTTCGATATGGGGAGTTATTTCGGGCTGACCAGAACCTTGAACTTCAGAAGCAGAGCCCGGCACCTCCTGATCAACCGCTTCCTGAAAGGTGCTAGGCTCTTCGACATCCTCAGCCTCGGGTACTCCAGTAGGAGTCTCAGTTTGTATAGGCGCAGAACATGAAGCTTGGGGGGTGGAGTGCCCCGTTTCACGATTTTCTTCAGGGGGTGGTGGCGTCTCTGGACGCTCTGAAGAAGGAGTTCGGGGAGTACTTTCTACTTCAGACTCTTCAACCAGAGGCTCGTCTCGGGGGGTACCAGTTTCCTCATCCATCTCTTCAAGAGAGTCACCACTTGAAGCGACAGGATCGGAAGGTATTATAACCGCTTTACCCCACAAACGCCCGGCGTCCGCGAGTCTTTGAGCCATTCGATCCTGGCCTGTGAGTTTCCGCTTCTTGGCCAGATGTTTCACCCTAGGCGCGACTGGGACGTCTCGGGCCTCAGGTACATTTCCTTCTCCAAAGCCCTCAGGCGCCGCACATTGTTCACCATGGAATGAAGCCTCGGAGCCAGATTCATCCCGTAGAACAAAAGAAGGAGCGGGGCTAACCTCGGGAATGAAATCCCGAAAGCTGGCAGACCCCTCTTCAACGCTCACCCTAGGTGATGGGGCCGAAGAAGAAGTCCTCCTGGCACCCGAAGCGGCCAAAGGAATCTTCTGTTTCTTTTGTGCAGGAACATCCCCGAGAACTTCCTCAGAATTTTTGAACGATCTCTTCTTAGTAGCAGGCCTCGGGGATGAAGGGGCGTCATTCCTCTTCTTGACAGCTCCCCTCTTGGTGATTAGCTGTTTATCTCTCGGAATGTCGTATCCGAGAAACTGCCTCAGATTCTCCTCAGTGACGAGATTATCGAAATCAACCTCTTCAAACTTTTCGGCTTTGACCCTGGCAGCGGACCACCCACTTATCTCCTTAACATCCTCCAGTTCGGATACAGTGAGTGAAGGGGGGTCGCTTCGGTCAGATCGCAGCAATTGCCAAGTTCGAGGCATCATACGGTCTTCAGGAAGAAGAGTACCTTCGGGGCATTCCCATTCCCCGGAAACTCTGAAGAATTGCATCTCCCAGAACTTGTTGTTCGTCAGCCCACTCTTGAGCTTGATGAAGACAGGCGGGTGACGAACGCAGAGTTCTATCATCCCCTCTGCAGTCTGCCTCGGCCTGTAGATATTGAAGAAATGCGGAATAGTCATCTCCTTCTTCAACACAAGCCTCCACAGAATGTAAGAGGCAAACAGATATCGCCAGGCATTGGGCATTACCTGACTGGGTGCGATCATCAGAAAGAGAACGAAGTCTCGAGCAATCTCCGGAAACGGTAATCGGAGCCCAGCAAGAAACATCCTCTCATAAAGGGTAATGTCGCCTCCACTAATGGACCGAGCTCCAGGCGCCTGATAAAACATCTTCACAGTTGGAGAAATTTCATAGTTCGAGCGAAGGACACCCTCATGCTTCGCGAAGATGATGGAATCGACCCTGTTCTCCAAAGGAGAAAGATCCACAGAGCCGTCGGATCTCTTTGTCCGAGCCCGAGACGAGGCTGAGACAGCTTTCTTGGGAGCCATGGAAGAAAGAAGAAAGGCAGAAACAGAAAAATACAGAGAAAGGAAAAGTTTGGGGAGGAAGACGACAATGGAGTATCGAGAAAAGGAAGTATCAGTGAATGAACAGTAAAATATCCCAACTTTAAATGCCCCCACTACCACGTGTCCGAAATGCCAAAGGGCGCTGTCGATTCAAAATTTCCGAAGGTGAAAAGGCGCGCCTTCCGTAAATTCAGCATTAAATACGCTGCCTCGACAATACCATTTAATGATGACAAAAAGGCGGCTGTGCAGAGATGACGTCGACATTGGGAAAAGGAGCGGTCAAATTTAAAATTTGAACTGTTGAAAAGACGCGCCCTGCACAGACATCAGATACAGACTGGCAGCCGAAAAGTAATTCTCTTATTTCCGTTTATTTCTGAAATTAGAGAATTAGGGGGGTAACTGTTAGGGATAAAATCAACCCTAGAGACACGTGGATCCAATGACATCTCGGAGTTATGTCTCGGCTACTTGTTCCGCATGATTCCATCCAGCGAAGGGAAGGTCGTTTATGACTGAAGACATCTCGGAGATATGACGATGTCTCGGTCTTAACATTCCAGATTACGGTATGTAAAATATCCCGAGATCTCCCAGCTAAGGTGGAGTGAACATATCTCGGATATTTGTTCCTCGGAGTAATAACATCTCAGTATGATATCAAGTCGGTGCGGTATCTTCTCGGGGTGATATCCATTGGATTAGTCAACATCTCGGAGTATAAACATCTCGGACTTACACAACCCTGTTATGATGCGGATATATCCCGAGATCTCCAGGTAAGAGTAGAAACGTCTCGGATATCATCACCTCGGAGGTCAGCTGAACTGTGCTACAATCTCCTAGGAAGGTGCCATGCGCCACACCCGTCTCAGAATTCGATAAGGATAGAATCCTTCCGGTACGGTGACGTGTCGCCTTGTGATTCGTTGCCTTCCTCAATGTTCGTTCTCCTCGTAATCTGCAAAATAACAAATGGCTCGTCGGGGGTGCCGACCGGACCCCACTCCGATGCCTAAGTCAGTTCAAACTTATTTTCTGCAGAATATCAGTAATCTCAAGAGTTCAGAGAATCCGTCTCGTATACCTGGTGTGACGGTCTTTATTTATAGGCCGGACCTTCTTGACATTGAGTTGGATTAGGAGTTTGAGTCCTAGCCCGGTTTGAGTTTTAATCATATCTTCTGGGAATTTGAGTAGGAGTGTTGAATCCGCAGTTGATTGCGTTTGTGCTTCTTTAAATTCGATTCCATGTCAATAACCATCTTATCCCATAAATCATGGATCTGTAGTTTATCCCTGATCTCCTGGGATTCTATCCTTATCGAATTCTGAGACGGGTGTGGCGCATGGCACCTTCCTAGGAGATTGTAGCACAGTTCAGCTGACCTCCGAGGTGATGATATCCGAGACGTTTCTACTCTTACCTGGAGATCTCGGGATATATCCGCATCATAACAGGGTTGTGTAAGTCCGAGATGTTTATACTCCGAGATGTTGACTAATCCAATGGATATCACCCCGAGAAGATACCGCACCGACTTGATATCATACTGAGATGTTATTACTCCGAGGAACAAATATCCGAGATATGTTCACTCCACCTTAGCTGGGAGATCTCGGGATATTTTACATACCGTAATCTGGAATGTTAAGACCGAGACATCGTCATATCTCCGAGATGTCTTCAGTCATAAACGACCTTCCCTTCGCTGGATGGAATCATGCGGAACAAGTAGCCGAGACATAACTCCGAGATGTCATTGGATCCACGTGTCTCTAGGGTTGATTTTATCCCTAACAGTTACCCCCCTAATTCTCTAATTTCAGAAATAAACGGAAATAAGAGAATTACTTTTCGGCTGCCAGTCTGTATCTGATGTCTGTGCAGGGCGCGTCTTTTCAACAGTTCAAATTTTAAATTTGACCGCTCCTTTTCCCAATGTCGACGTCATCTCTGCACAGCCGCCTTTTTGTCATCATTAAATGGTATTGTCGAGGCAGCGTATTTAATGCTGAATTTACGGAAGGCGCGCCTTTTCACCTTCGGAAATTTTGAATCGACAGCGCCCTTTGGCATTTCGGACACGTGGTAGTGGGGGCATTTAAAGTTGGGATATTTTACTGTTCATTCACTGATACTTCCTTTTCTCGATACTCCATTGTCGTCTTCCTCCCCAAACTTTTCCTTTCTCTGTATTTTTCTGTTTCTGCCTTTCTTCTTTCTTCCATGGCTCCCAAGAAAGCTGTCTCAGCCTCGTCTCGGGCTCGGACAAAGAGATCCGACGGCTCTGTGGATCTTTCTCCTTTGGAGAACAGGGTCGATTCCATCATCTTCGCGAAGCATGAGGGTGTCCTTCGCTCGAACTATGAAATTTCTCCAACTGTGAAGATGTTTTATCAGGCGCCTGGAGCTCGGTCCATTAGTGGAGGCGACATTACCCTTTATGAGAGGATGTTTCTTGCTGGGCTCCGATTACCGTTTCCGGAGATTGCTCGAGACTTCGTTCTCTTTCTGATGATCGCACCCAGTCAGGTAATGCCCAATGCCTGGCGATATCTGTTTGCCTCTTACATTCTGTGGAGGCTTGTGTTGAAGAAGGAGATGACTATTCCGCAGTTCTTCAATATCTACAGGCCGAGGCAGACTGCAGAGGGGATGATAGAACTCTGCGTTCGTCACCCGCCTGTCTTCATCAAGCTCAAGAGTGGGCTGACGAACAACAAGTTCTGGGAGATGCAATTCTTCAGAGTTTCCGGGGAATGGGAATGCCCCGAAGGTACTCTTCTTCCTGAAGACCGTATGATGCCTCGAACTTGGCAATTGCTGCGATCTGACCGAAGCGACCCCCCTTCACTCACTGTATCCGAACTGGAGGATGTTAAGGAGATAAGTGGGTGGTCCGCTGCCAGGGTCAAAGCCGAAAAGTTTGAAGAGGTTGATTTCGATAATCTCGTCACTGAGGAGAATCTGAGGCAGTTTCTCGGATACGACATTCCGAGAGATAAACAGCTAATCACCAAGAGGGGAGCTGTCAAGAAGAGGAATGACGCCCCTTCATCCCCGAGGCCTGCTACTAAGAAGAGATCGTTCAAAAATTCTGAGGAAGTTCTCGGGGATGTTCCTGCACAAAAGAAACAGAAGATTCCTTTGGCCGCTTCGGGTGCCAGGAGGACTTCTTCTTCGGCCCCATCACCTAGGGTGAGCGTTGAAGAGGGGTCTGCCAGCTTTCGGGATTTCATTCCCGAGGTTAGCCCCGCTCCTTCTTTTGTTCTACGGGATGAATCTGGCTCCGAGGCTTCATTCCATGGTGAACAATGTGCGGCGCCTGAGGGCTTTGGAGAAGGAAATGTACCTGAGGCCCGAGACGTCCCAGTCGCGCCTAGGGTGAAACATCTGGCCAAGAAGCGGAAACTCACAGGCCAGGATCGAATGGCTCAAAGACTCGCGGACGCCGGGCGTTTGTGGGGTAAAGCGGTTATAATACCTTCCGATCCTGTCGCTTCAAGTGGTGACTCTCTTGAAGAGATGGATGAGGAAACTGGTACCCCCCGAGACGAGCCTCTGGTTGAAGAGTCTGAAGTAGAAAGTACTCCCCGAACTCCTTCTTCAGAGCGTCCAGAGACGCCACCACCCCCTGAAGAAAATCGTGAAACGGGGCACTCCACCCCCAAGCTTCATGTTCTGCGCCTATACAAACTGAGACTCCTACTGGAGTACCCGAGGCTGAGGATGTCGAAGAGCCTAGCACCTTTCAGGAAGCGGTTGATCAGGAGGTGCCGGGCTCTGCTTCTGAAGTTCAAGGTTCTGGTCAGCCCGAAATAACTCCCCATATCGAAGTGCCTGAGGAGCCTCGGATCGACCCCGAGAACGTTATCCCTGAAGCAGGTATGCTTCCCGAGACTTCTGTTCGTGCCGAGGCTGGCCCTTCTGGACTAAGATCTGTCGGGTCTGAAGCGGCTCCAAGTGCAGGGGTTGAACCTCATGCGGGTCCCAGCCCTTCCCCTAGGGTCTCGGTCGGTTTCGATGTTTTGGGCAGGGGTCTTCTGGGTCATCCGATGGAGGCCATAAAGAACTTAATCCCCGAGGGATATCTGGGGAGTGCAGGGGTGTCTTCTCCCGAGAAAATTGCTCAAGGCATTCTTATCTCTCATTATCAAGTAAGTTTCTGGAGCTGGGCCTTTTCATTCCGCTTGCATCTTGATTCTGACTTTGCTTACTTTTCTTTTCACAGCTCCTTGTGAAGATGACAGCCCTCTGGCAGAAGTACGAGAATCGTCCTGCGCCTCCGCCTACTCCTGCCCCCGAAATGCAAGCTCGTATCTCGGGTTTAGAGAATGAAGTTGCGACGCTGAAGTCTCTTCTTCAGTCCAAGGACGAGGAACTCGCCACCCGGAACTCGGTTATATCCGAGATGCGTTCTGCTAACGCTCGTTTGAGAAAAGAAGTACTGGAGGCCAACGATCGGTACACTCGCTCTGTTGAAAGTCTTTCTTCCGAGCTGGATCGCGCAGATCAATTGTCCACCCGTTTGTCGGCTGTACAGAACGAATGCTCCGAGGCGTGCAAGAATGCTTTGAGTGCCGAAGCCGAAAAGGACAAGCTCAAAGATGAAGTTAAAAGACTAACAGCCGAGAGGGATAAAGCTCTCAAGGCGCAGGATCACTCGGAGAGTCTCTTGATTCGGCTCAGGACCAGATATGACGCCGATCGGGTAAAGCTCAAGCGTTACCAGAAGCAGTTGAGCTATGCACCACATCTTCGGGATCTGAGTTGGTCTCGGGGTTGTCATTGGGGTTTCAAAAATTTTCGAACTTTGGTGATGAATCCCCAATACAAATTTGATCCTGAGACGGTTGGTCCGATGCTGGTGGGTTTTCCTGAAGAAGCCATCCAGGAGATGGAGGAGTTCGGTAAGGAGTTCATGCCCGACGTCCCGAATTGGGGTCTTGACGCGCCAAATCCCGAGGAAGACCCTCTTGATGATCCTGCCAGCTAGACGCTGTTTCTTGTCTTGACTTTTTATCTTCTTTTTCCTTTACCTGTACAAAACTTTGAATATGATATATTTTGGATGAAATTTCTATCTTTTAATTCTTTCCTTTCTGATCATGGTGTTCAAAGAAACCTTTTACTTAGGCATTTTCTTTTCCGTGGTCTTTTCGTATTCTCTGAGGGATTGACTTTTCCTGTTTTTGGTGTTGGACAAACCGAAAAACCTTTCCTGCTCTTGGTGATTGACAAACCGAGAGACTTTTCTGCTCACCTTAAAGAGCTACTCCCCATAACCTTAGTCTGCGACCGCAGGCTAATTCGTTCGGGGTAGGTAGTAAGGTTGTTGAGCTTTACCTTTCTGTTCGGAAATCTTTGTAACCTGTAAGAGACCTCATATGTTACTGAAATGAAATCATAACTTGAAATATTCACCTTTTAACTTCTTTATCTTTGAAGGCTTCAATCTTTCAACATTTGGAGACCTCCAACCGAGAGGTTTTCTTGTCTTAGTGTTCTCTTCATAACCACTTCGGGTTGTCTAAGGAAAGGACGTGGGCAGATTCTTTCCTGGATGCTCTTGTCCTTCCGAAAACCTGCAATCCTGCATTGATAGCCTTTATTGGACTGACCTTTAGGTTTTCCTTGCTCTCGGTTTTGGAAAGACCGAGAGACTTTTCCTGCTCTTGGTGTTGAATGACCAAGAGACTTTTCTGCTCTCGGTTTTGGACAACCGAGAGGCTATTCCTGCTCTCGGTGCTGAGTGACCGAGAGACTTTTCCTGCTCTTGGTGTTGAATGACCAAGAGACTTTTCTTGCTCTCGGTTTTGGACAAACCGAGAGGCTTTTCCTGCTCTCGGTGCTGAGTGACCGAGAGACTTTTCCTGCTCTGGTGTTGATGACCAAGAGACTTTTCTGCTCTCGGTTTTGGACAAACCGAGAGTCTTTTCCTGCTCTCGGTGCTGAGTGACCGAGAGACTTTTCCTGCTCTTGGTGTTGAATGACCAAGAGACTTTTCTTGCTCTCGGTTTTGGACAAACCGAGAGGCTTTTCCTGCTCTCGGTGCTGAGTGACCGAGAGACTTTTCCTGCTCTTGGTGTTGAATGACCAAGAGACTTTTCTTGCTCTCGGTTTTGACAAACCGAGAGGCTTTTCCTGCTCTCGGTGCTGAGTGACCGAGAGACTTTTCCTGCTCTTGGTGTTGAATGACCAAGAGACTTTTCCTTGCTCTCGGTGCTTGGACAAGACTTTTGGGGACAAACCGAGAGGCTTTTCCTGCTCTCGGTACTGAGTGACCGAGAGACTTTTCCTAAGTATATAAATCGGATTGATTCTTGGATTTCTGCGATTGTCAGTAGATACTGGGAATAGACATTCTTTATTGAATATGAAATTGTTTGTAAGAAACTAAAAAAAAAAACAATGAACTACATAAAATATTTTTTCAGGTGCTCGGCATTCCATGATCTTGGAAGTATCTTTCCGGTCTCGGTCATCAAGCGATAAGCTCCCTTCTGATGGCATCCTATTACCTTGTAGGGGCCTTCCCATCCGGGTCCCATTTTGCCTTCCGTTGGATCTTTCGTCATCAAGCTCACCTTCCTGAGTACCCAATCTCCGATTTGGAACTTTCTGGGCACCACCTGTTTGTTAAAGTACCGAGCCGTTCGATTCTGGTATGCTGCCCATGTGACATGAGCGTCGTCTCTTTTCTCCTGCAATAGGTCCAGGTGTACCTTAGCGTTCTCGTCGTTGAGTCCTGGATTGTAGTGAGCCACCCGGAAGCTTGGAGATCCTACTTCCACAGGAATCACCGCCTCGGTTCCGTATGTAAGTGAGAATGGTGTCTCGCCCGTTGGAGTTCTTCTGGTGGTTCGGTACGACCACAGCACCTCTGGAACGTAATCAACCCATGCTCCTTTCTTCTTATCAAGCTTTTTCTTCAGGATCTTTACCAATGTCTTGTTTGTCGCCTCTACTTGACCATTTGCCTTCGGGTATTGTACCGAAGCATAATGGTTCCGGATACGGAGCTCCGAACACCACTTCCGAAACGGTTCACAGTCAAACTGCTTCCCATTATCTGTGACGAAAGCATGGGGAATCCCGAACCGGCACACCACTGACTTCCAGAGGAAGGTTATGGCATTCGCAGTAGTTATAGCTGCTAATGCTTCTGCTTCCGCCCATTTAGTAAAGTAGTCTACGGCTACAATCAAGAACTTCCGTCCACCTTTTCCTACCGGCATCGGACCAACTATATCCACCCCCATTTTGCAAATGGCCATGGAGAAGTGAGGGGGATGAGCTTCTCGGGACTTGCTTTCATGATTCTTGCGAATCTCTGGCATTTATCACAGGCTTTGACAAGAAGAGCTGAGTCTTTTTGATCGTGGGCCAATAGTAACCTGCTCGGATGGTTTTTTGCGCCAGCATCCTTCCTCCTGAGTGGTCTCCGCACACTCCTTCATGAATTTCCCTGAGGACATAATTCGACTCGGCCTTGGAGAGGCATTTGAGAAGGGTTCGGAATATCCCCTTTTGTACAGTGTATCCCCGAGAAGGCAAAACCGTGCTGCTTGTATCTTCACCCTCCGAGCTGCAACCTTATCTTCGGGCAACAACCATGTCTAAGGAACTGGATAATGTCCCTAGCCCACTCTGGCTCCTCCAGTGCTGAGTCTACTTCCATAACCTTGGTCCTCGGGGCTATCGAAGGCTCGGTCAGAACAATAATTTGCCTTCTTGATGCTTCCATCTCTTCCTCTGTTCCCGACGCGATCTTTGAGAATTCATCAGCTCGAATGTTTTCCTCCCGAGGTATTTTTGTGATGACAAACCTTTCAAAATAGGACTGGAATCTCCGTACTTCTTCCAAATACCTGGCCATTCTATCTTCTTGTGCTTCGAATTGCCCTTGGACTTGGCCTACGACCACCTGAGAGTCACTCCGGATTTCGACATTGGTTGCCCCCATCTCTCGGGATAATGCCAAACCTGCTATCACCGCTTCGTACTCAGCTTCATTGTTTGTTGTAACAAAGTCCAGTTTCACAGCAAAACCGAACTCTTGCCCTTCGGGATTCCTGAGGAGGACTCCTACTCCGCTTCTGCTCTGTGTAGAGGAGCCATCTACAAACACAACCCAGGTTGACTCCTTAGGAAGTTCTTCTGCTTCAGGAATGTTACAGAATTCTACCAGGAAATCTGCTAAAGCCTGTCCTTTGATAGCCGTCCGAGGATGAAACTCGATATCAAACTGTCCGAGCTCCACCGCCCAGTTGACTAACCTTCCCGAGAGGTCAGGCTTTTGCAACACCTTCTTCATTGGATACTCGGTCAAAACTCGGATGGCGTGAGCTTGAAAGTATGGCCTCAATCTTCTAGCTGAAATGATTAAAGCGAACGCCAACTTCTCGATCCGAGGGTATCTCCCCTCCGCACCATGAAGTGCTTTGCTTGTAAAGTAGACCGGTTTCTGAACCCCTGAATCTTCTCGGACTAGCACCGAGCTTACTGCTGAGGGAGAGACTGCCAGATAGAGATAAAGAATCTCCCCTTCGGTTGGGCAGCTCAACAGTGGTGGGTTGGCCAGATATTCCTTCAATTTTCGAAAGCTTCCTCACACTCCTCACTCCATATAAATGCTTTTCGTAAAATTTTAAAGAAGGGAAGGCACTTATCTGTCGACCGTGATATGAAACGGTTTAAGGCTGCAATTCTCCCTGTCAGTCGTTGAAGTTGTTTTGTTGTTCTCGGGGCCTCCATCTCGAGGACAGCTCTGACCTTCTCTGGATTAGCTTCAATGCCCCTTTGTGATACCATAAACCCCAGGAACTTGCCTGAAGAAACTCCGAAAGCGCACTTTGCGGGGTTGAGCTTCATGTTGTATTTTCTTAGAGTCCGAAAAGTTTCTCGGAGGTCTTCTATGTGTTTGTTTGCCCGAACACTCTTAACCAGCAGGTCATCTACGTATGCCTCAACGTTTCGGCCAATTTGACTTTGAAACATCCGGTTCACCAGTCGTTGATATGTGGCTCCAGCGTTCTTCAATCCGAATGGCATCATCTTATAGCAGTAAAGTCCTCGGTCTGTGATAAAAGCAGTTTTCTCCTGGTCTGTTTCTTCCATGCAGATCTGATTGTACCCCGAGAAGGCATCCATGAAGCTCAAGAGCTCATGCCCAGCCGTCGAATCTACCAATAAATCAATCCGAGGCAGGGGAAAGCTATCCTTCGGACATGCTTTATTCAGGTCGGTGAAATCTACGCACATCCTCCACTTCCCGTTAGACTTCTTCACCAGCACTACATTGGCCAGCCACTCGGGATAATCCACCTCTCGGATGAATCCAGCTTTCAGCAACTTCTCTACTTCTTCAGCAACTGCCATATTTCGTTCGGCAGCAAAAGCTCTTCTTCTCTGCTTCACAGGGCGATAATTTGGGTCCACATTCAGCTTATGGACTATAACCGAGGGATCAATCCCCGGCATGTCTTCATGGCTCCAGGCAAATACATCTTTGTTGCGCCTCAAGAACGCCACCAGATCTTCCTTCATGGGTTGAGGGAGTTGTGAGCCTATACGAATTTTGTTTCCCGAGTCGCCTATCTCGAACTCCACCAAGGCTTCCACAGGCTCCCCAACGGTGATTGCTATTTTCCATCCTCCTTAGTTTTCTCCCCCCGACCGTGCTGCCTCGGGATATCTTTCAGGGACAGATTGTAGCATCTCCTAGCCTCCTTCTGGTCTCCTTTTACCTCTCCAACTCCTTCTTCTGTTGGAAACTTCATGCTGAGATGTGGTGTTGAAGTAACCGCTTTGAAATCGTTGAGAGCCGTACGTCCTATAATTGCATTGTAGGCCGAGACCTTATCAACTATTAGGAATTTCACCATAATGACTTTTTGCCTTGGATAGGTCCCGGCTGTCACAGGTAAATCGATAGAACCGAGAGGCAACACCTTCTCTCCGGCAAAACCTTGTAGCTGGCACGAGACCGGAACCAACTTCTCTGATGGAACACCCATGTGATCAAAAGCTGATTTAAACAGAATATCAGCTGAGCTCCCAGTGTCAATGAGGATCCGCCGGGTCTGATAGTTTGCTATGGTCAAGGTGACCACAAGAGCGTCTGTGTGTGGAAGCGAGACTCCAGCATAATCATCATCAGAAAACCCTATAACCAGAGGGTTATATTTCCGAGACTTTGGGGGCCTTTGGACCGAGTAAACTTCAAAATCATCGAGCTGCCTGGCGTATGCTTTCCGAGCCGAGTTGGACTCGCCTCCTCCTCCGAATCCTCCCGAGATGGTGTGGATGATAGGGATATTGCCTTGCTGCGCCCCCGAGGCCTGCTTCTACTTCTCTCTCTTCTTTCATCCCTCCGAGGCCGAGGTGCTGGCTCTCGGCTTCTTTCTCTTCTTTCATCTTGTCTCGGTTGATAATTTCTTCTATTATCCCGATCTTCTTCCCTCCTAGGCCTCGGATAGTGATCTCGCTCCTGTTGATTCCTCTCATTGGCGAGGAATCGGACTAGCTTCCCATTCTCAATGAATTTCTCGATCAACTGCCTCAATGAAACACACTGCTCGGTCAGGTGACCGTGTGAATCGTGGAAGGCGCAGTACTTGTGAGCCAAGTACGGAGGGGGATTTCCTTGAATGGGTCTCGGTTTCTGGTAATTCGGATCTTTCTTGAGTTCCATGAGCACCTCGGTGATGGAGGTGTTCAACGGTGTCCACTTGTAATCTCCGAAATTTTTCTTCTCCTTCTTATATTCTGCGGGACCAGCATCCTGTACGGGCTCAGGATTCTTCTTTTTCTTAGGCTTCTCGGTGGACGGCTGCTGTTGTTGCTGGGAATTACTGAGGAGGGCTCGGAGCGTTTCTTCCTGGTTGATGTACCTGTCCATCTTCACCATAAAGGTTTGGAGATCTTTTGGCGGTTTCAACGCCAATTCCGCCATCAGAGGTCCATCTTTTTTCAAGCCTTGAAAAATTGCACCGTAAATGAAGTCGTCTGGTGCACTCTCTGTGTTCAGCTTCTCCTGGTTGAACCTCCACAGGTAGTCTTTCAGAGACTCATTTGGTCCCTGCTGCACAGAGAGTAAGTACCCTCGGGGTTTTCTTCTAGCTCTCCCGGATACGAACTGGGCCAGGAATTTTCGTCCAAGGGTGTCGAAGCAATCAATCGACCTTGGTGCGAGATTCCTGAGCCAGTCTCGGGCTTTTCCTGACAGGGTGAGAGGAAAAGCTCGGCATGCCACAGCATCTGGTGTCTTGTGCAGGGAGACATGGGACCTGAAATTGTCCAGATGCTCCACTGGATCTTCGCTGCCTGAGAAGACAGGAATGTCAGGTACCTTGAATCTTCCGGGTAAGTCGCAGTTGGACACTTCTTCGGTGAATATGGACTCCTTGTGCTGGAAGAGGTTGTCAACAAGGGACTCCTTCCCATCACGCCTCTGGTCAATCGTCTTTGACAGCATATCATATTTCGCGCCCAGATCCTGGACCATCTTCTGCAACCTCCTTTCTGCCTCCGTGGGTGGAACCGGATTGATGGGCTCTCCACGATTCTCGTTCCGCCCGGCTCTCTCTTCATGGTTCTCGTTCTGCCCGTCATGATTCTCGTTCCGCCCGTCATGATTCTCGTTCTGCCCGTCATGATTCTCGTTCCGCCCGTCATGATTCTCGTTCCGCCTGTCATGATTCTCGTTCCGCCCGTTTCTCTCTCCTAAACCTTCATGGTTTGTCCCATCGGCTACGTCATGATTGGGCGGCGGAGTTCGTGCGGCTAGGAGCACAGCGTTCTGAGCCAACAAATCCTCCACATTCTTCTGCGCCTGGGCTAACTGTTGACTCAGTTGGGTTATCCGGGCCTCTGGATCCGCAGATTCTGCTTCTCCACGAGCATCGTCTCGGCTGATTGGCGGCACTTCGTTTAAGATCGATTTGGAACGTCTCGTCGTCACCATTGCGGATTTGTTTTTCGTAAGAACAATTGATCGTTCCCACAGACGGCGCCAAACTGTTGGTACAGTTTCCGGTATGGTGACGTGTCGCCTTGTGATTTGATACTGATTTCGAACGACCACCTCAATCCTGAAAAAAGAACAAACAACTCGTCGGGGGTGCCGACTACGCCCACTCCGATGCCTAAGTCAGTCTAAAATCAATTTTCTGCAGAGAACCCTTAATCTTAATCTCAAGAGCTTAGAGAATTCGTATCGTATACCTGGTGTGACGGTCTTTATTTATAGGCCGGACCTTCTTGACATTGAGTTGGATTAGGAGTTTGAGTCCTAGCCCGGTTTGAGTTTTAATCATATCTTCTGGGAATTTGAGTAGGAGTGTTGAATCCGCAGTTGATTGCGTTTGTGCTTCTTTAAATTCGATTCCATGTCAATAACCATCTTATCCCATAAATCATGGATCTGTAGTTTATCCCTGATCTCCTGGGATTCTATCCTTATCGAATTCTGAGACGGGTGTGGCGCATGGCACCTTCCTAGGAGATTGTTGCACAGTTCAGCTGACCTCCGAGGTGATGATATCCGAGACGTTTCTACTCTTACCTGGAGATCTCGGGATATATCCGCATCATAATAGGGTTGTGTAAGTCCGAGATGTTTATACTCCGAGATGTTGACTAATCCAATGGATATCACCCCGAGAAGATACCGCACCGACTTGATATCATACCGAGGTGTTATTACTCCGAGGAACAAATATCCGAGATATGTTCACTCCATCTTAGCTGGGAGATCTCGGGATATTTTACATACCGTAATCTGGAATGTTAAGACCGAGACATCGTCATATCTCCGAGATGTCTTCAGTCATAAACGACCTTCCCTTCGCTGGATGGAATCATGCGGAACAAGTAGCCGAGTCATAACTCCGAGATGTCATTGGATCCACGTGTCTCTAGGGTTGATTTTATCCCTAACAATCCTCATTCAGAAAAGTTGTTTTCGCATCCATTTGATGTAGCTCTAGATCAAAAATAGGCTACTAATGCTATGATCATCTTGATGAACCATCCTTAGACACTGGAGAGAATGTTTCACGATAATCAATGCCTTCCTTATGAGTAAAACCATTGGCTACGAGCCTAGCTCGACCCTTTAGCCATGGACTTAACTCTCACTTCATGGCATTGAATCTCAATGTGGAGTTTTCTCCACTCATAGCATGTGAAAACAAATTTGGATCATCTTTATGTCCAATGTTAATATCAGACTCTGGGAGATATACAACATGATCACTAAGAATTGTTGATCTCCTTATTCTATAGGATTTTCTTAATTCTACTTCCTCTGCATTTTTGCAATGGGAGAATAGACTTTTGAACCTGTTCTGTATGAGTTGGTTGTCCTAGAAATGATTGTGGCTCAGGATAATCAATCTGATTTTCCCTGAATACAATCAATCATCCTCTATGAGGAGGAGATTTGGCCAACTCTAGTGCTTTCTCAAATTTCAATTTGTGTGAATGAGCACTCCCACTAGGTTCTGCATCCTCTAGAAATTTTACAATCAACAACTCTAGGATTATATGAAGGATAATAAAATATTAAAACCCTTTAAAGTTTACTAGATAGCTTATAAAAAGATCCACTGGTTGTCCTTGAATCTAATTTCCTAAGGCGAGGATTATAAATCCTTTCTTTAGCAAGGCAACCCCATATGTGTAAATAATTTAAACTAAGCTTCCATCTATTTCATACTTTAAAAGGTGTCTTAAGGACAACCTTAGATGGAATCCTGTTTAACATATACACAACGGTCTTCAAAGCTTTACTCTATAAGGGTAATAACAGATTAGTATTACTAATCATTTCCTTTTGTGTGTACCTACCTTAATACTCTATGCCTACATTAGATCTTCTGATCTTCATATTGTTTCTCTTCTTCTTCCTTATAGGTATTGAAAGCATTCAATACCTCAGCTTTAATATTTAGAAGATAGAGATACATAAACTTTATATGGTCATCACTAAAAGAGATAAAAAATATCTCTGACCATTTAGGTAGTGAGTATGAAAAGGTCAACACATTTCAATGTACATGATCTCAAGAATCTCAAAATGCTCTCTTTGGCACCTCTAGTGGTCTTGTTGGTATGCTTTCCCTTATGCAGCCCACACAAGAACCAAAGTCAGTAAATTACCAACTTTTATTTACTGTATAGAGATATATTTCAATCTCCAAAGCCATAACCAGAGCATTTTAAATTCTCAAAGACTCTACTTTACGTCAACATCACTATGCAGAAATAAACAAATAATTTTGTTTCAAAAATTGGGACGTAGGTCAATTTTAAATAGACTTTAAATAAACCCCAACCAATATTCCACCAAAGATAAGAAAAACTTCAAGTTTAAAATAAAATTGAAATTTTTAATTGGCCAAACTAGAAAATAGATTTCAAAAAGATTATGGAATATAAATCATTTTTGAGGTCAAAATTATAACTGAATTTTAAAATTAACTTATAGATCCCAACAAGCTCAAATTATAAACACGTGTTATCCATTTTAAAAAGGACTCTGCATTTGTGTTGACAATGTGGATTGTTAAACCATAATCAATCCACAATACACTTGATTGAGTCACTAAAAGAGATTCACGACATACTAGATATGTAGATTATCTTTATTTTAAGTCATTTCTTATACTTCATGCAATCTTTCTTTATATGCCCTTAATTTTTCTTATTGCATGAGAATTATGTATCTTGATTGCCATAATACTTTATCGGCACTTTATTCTCATGCTTTAAGTGTTGGACATGATTGCATTTATTGGTCATTCCCTTGACATGAGTAATCATGTGAACACTTTATGAATTCTCTTACATCCTTGAACACACATGGTTAGAAGTTTATTTACTAACCATTTATTCTTACGTGTGTTACAAGATAAAATTTTACACTTAGAAGAGAAAATTCAAAAATAAAATGACCAATAATGACTTAAAAAATCTCAATCTTTAGGGACTTAAGCTAAACTACAATATCCTTCATTCCCATAATGGAATTAGAAACACTCAAATGAAAAAGTATATTAATCTTTTTCCAGTCAGAAAAATATTATCATAAAGTATTGAAATATAAAACTACCAAAATAGAGTAATATGAATAGCTGCAGTAACCAAGAAAATGAATACTTTAATGCTATGAAGTAACTTTATTTTAAATCAGCCAATGCCAATTTAAATAGTAAATAGTAAATTTCAACCTACCTGTGGGCAAAGGTTGCATCACGCATGAAATTTACTCTTTATCAATAAGACTAAGGCAAATTTAAATATTAAAAAATAAAATTCTCCGTACCTGTGGGCAACCGAAATTTTTTTTACTTTTAATACTAAATTTGTTATCTTACTATAATTAAGTCATAAAAATAAAAACTTCCCTGCGGGGATAAGTAATTAAATTTATGAATTAATTACAAGACGATGTTAATTTTTCTATATGAAGTTTACGTGTACGATCTTTATGCAATTATTATAAAATCGAGATGCTGTGGCTCTCCCAAAATCATAATAATCACTCTGCAGTTTATGAACATCTAATAAAATTCTTTATGATGTTCTTATGTGTAATCCTGATGTAATTATCATTAAAAAACGGGATGCTGTGGCTCCCCAAAATCATAATGATAATTACGTGTGTGTAATATTGATGCAATTGTCATTCAAAATTGGGATGCTGTGGCTCTCCCAAAATTATCATGATAATTGCGACTTCATTAACATCTAACAACTTTATAGATGCCCCCTTAATAGCCCCAGGAATATAACAAACCAATACTTAAATGGGGTAAACAGCATTTTCCAAGGTGCAAGCAGATGAGTTCCCAGGAAAGTGAGGGGGGTCACACCGGACACACTTAAATCCCAAGACTTTCCTTGCCAGAACTTTCCCCGACATTGCATTCTTAGATATTACTGTAAACACACCAGTATATATGGTATTGTTAATTATTTTTAGGTCTATAGGCATCAAACAATTTATATATAACAATATAAATTCAACAATTAAATATATTCCTCAATATATGTATTAAAGAACCAATAATCTTAAAATACAACTCTGTAAATAATAAGTGGAATAAAACTGCAATATGAGGACATAATAAAAAATATAGCCCAATGGTTTAGTAGGTGGCCAAGGCCCTTTACACTTGGTGAACCCAAGTTCTAAACCCCACATGAGCCTACTATTTTTTTAATTCTTAATGGGCTACTGAAATGGGTTGCTGTACTGGGCTGATCCATTTGGGTCAACCCACCTAATCGGATTGGGTCTCTATATAGGGCTGGCCCAAAACGGGTCAACCCACTTAAATGGGTCCTCCAATTTTATTTTAATAAAATTGAATTGGGTCAGCCCATTTAAAAACTCCCTTTTTTTTTTTTTTAACTGAATATGGCCTATTGGGTTTCTGGATCGGGCTGACCCGAATGGGTCAACCCACTTAAAAACCGGGTGGGCAAATGGGTTTAAACCCATGTCATATACCCGATACCCGAACCGGACCGTATTCCTTTACGGGTTGAAATCCTACCCGGTGGCCCAGGCCCTGAAATTAAGTACCAGCCCAAAAAAAAAAAAAAAAACCCCGACCCGCATTTCTTTATGGGTCGAACTCATAACCCAGATGCCCAAAAATGACCCGAAAACCATAACTCTTGAAACCCGAATACCGACCCGACCCGTCATTTTCTTTTGGGTTGAAACCCTAAAGGCTAGAAGAGTGACCCAGCCGCCGCCCCTATCCGTTCCCCGCCGCCGCCCCTCTCTGCCGCCCCTTATGCGGCGGCCAAGAGAGGCCGCCGCCTTGACGACCACGGCGACCCTTGTGGGTCGCCGTGAACTGGAGAAGCAGCGGCCAAAGGGCCGCTGCTGTCTGGGACAGCGGGAACGGCGACCCAAAGGTCGCCGTTCACTGCACAAGCAGCGGCCTTTCGGCCGCTGCTTAGAATGCTGAAACGGCGACCCTTCCCAAGGGTCGCCGTTTACCGCAGAGGCAGCGGCCAAGGGGCCGCTGCTCGAGTGCTGGAACGGCAACCCAAGGGTCGCCGCTTTTTCTGTAGGGGCACCCGAACGGCAAACCAGAGGGGTTTCTAGCTTGGTTTCCAGCAGGGGCAAAACAGTCATTTTTAACGATGAACAGTAAATCACATATTAAAACCATGCGTTTCATCACAGTATATAGACAAAAGCAACAACAATCCTCCACAGAGTATTGACAAAACAATAATAAATAAAAATATACTGGATTAAAATTGATAACGCATAAAAAATCATATGCTAAGCAACACGGCATAGAGGCTGGCTCTGATACCACATGTTAGAAATAATCAACATATTATTCTTTAGGCTAACATGCACAGCGGAAAAAACAAAATAGGTTTAGGCTTACCTCTAGCCATATTTGCTCAAGCGTCTCCACGATCCATCTGAAGAACAAGAAAATATTATTTGAGGGATCTTCTAACCTATGCCTATGACTGTATTGCCGTACTGATGGTGTACACAGGCTGTTTATTTATAGGTTAGGTCAGGGACCCTCAAATATGGTAAGTACCGTATTGTTCCTCCCATCAAGGAAACAATATTATTAATTGATTTTAAATCAATTAAACGATTCTATTACGGTAATCTAAATTAATTAAATTACCTAACCGTAATATAATAAACACTGTATATGTGGCATATATGCCATATATGGAGACAATATCTAACAAATTATCTATCCATGTTTTAGTACTTTCAACAATACACTTTAGTAATTTCATTGTCCAAACTTACCTTTTAGTAGTTTCATCAATACATTTTTTCCCTGGTGCCCACCAGTTGCTTTATTCCTGCATGCTTTAATCCCTCCCTCTTTCTCATACTTGTCATGAAATTAATTGTAAAACTACAATAGCAATAGCCATATATAGTCAAGGAAATCTTGTACGTATGACCTCAGGAAAAGAAACACATACAATACAAACCATGACTCAGAGACCTGCAACATATTAATTTTCCTTTGAATTAACTTGAATAAATTATATAATTAAAGAACAATAAATTACATCCTGAATTCAAATTCTTAGTCCATAGTTAGGTGGTGATTTAGCAGTAAACTATGGTAAGCAAATTTCAATGTGATGAATTATAAATTTGCAAACTAAGTTATTCCTTGTAGGATAAGGATTTCCTACTGTTTTAAAAAAATTGTAAATTCTAAAATTGTGAAATTCAGGACATTCCTAATATCGAACAACTTGAGAAATGCTACCGATTTTGTAGGATAAGGATTTCCTACAATTTCAAAAAAATTGTAAATTTTAAAATTGCGAAATTCAAGACATTCCTCGCATCGAATGACTTGAGAAATGTTACCTATTTTGTAGGATAAGGATTTCCTACAATTTCAAAAAAAAATAATAATAATAATAAAAATATATATTCTAAAATTACGAAATTTGAGAGGTTTTTTGCATCGAACAGCTTGAAAAGTGCCACCTTAAAAAGGTGGCATTTTCCAAACCGTTCGATGTAAGGAACAACCTAAATTCTATAATTTTAGAATCTTTGAAATTGTAGAGTCCCAATCCTTGTAATGGTATGTTGCATATTGTTTGTTGAGTAACATAAATTTCATTGTTTAGTGATTGAACTGCTGCATAATTTATTTTTTGAAAAAAAAAATTATAATAAATGCTCACTCTCGCATGTATTAACTAGCTAAGCTCTCTATTTTTTTCACGTGTACATATTTTTTTAATATTAAATTTTTATTATTTTTTTAATGGAATATATGACACATAGCAAGGTTATTATATGAATATACTAAAAAAATAGCATTTTTGGCACACTTTGATAATTTGATGGGTCACTTTAGCACACTTGAAAATTCAGAGGACTATTTTAAAATCGGTTGTTAGTTCAAGTAGCTTTTTATATTTTTTGAAAAGAAATAAATACTAAATATGTTAATTATGAGAGTTAATTGAGAATTTTCTAGACACTTAAGAAACGAGAGAAAATATTTTCAAATGTAATGGGTTTTCTCGCATTTAAGGGGAAGTTGGGAATGCCCCGCCTCTCCCTCCACGGTTAATGTCTTTGATCGGTGCAGGTCACAGCATGGGGGGCTCCACATGGAAAACTTCCTCCAATCAAAAAAGTGGAAAGTTGATACTGTCACCGCAAAAGAACAGGCTCAAGGTGTTTACGAGAATGAGAAATGCATGATCGATGAAAAGGATGCAAGAGATCGACCAAGATTCTAAACCACAAACTTCTTGCCTTGGAACTGACTATAGGTGTATAAAAGGCTATAATTAAGGTTCTTTTTCTTTTTCTTTTTTGCCTTTAGCTTTTTCTTTTTTCTTTTTTCTTTTTCATAAATTCAATCTATTAAGCGTGCCTGTTCTTCAATCCTTCGTAGCTTTAGCCTTGGAACTGACTATAGGTAAAAGGCTATAAGGTTCTTTTCCTTTTTCTTTTCCCAATTCGATGGTCCATGGTTGCCTATTCTATTCGGCTCCAATCTAAGGCTTCATTCTCAACCCAATTCAAGGTCCAAGCATTCACTGCCACCACCAACTACTGCCGACCACCGTCCTCCGCCCCTTGCCGCCACTCTCCGACCACTTTTCCGATGAACTAAAAAAAAAGAAAAAAAGGAGGAAGAAAACCCCTATTTTTTTTTTTTGCCTATTTTGTTGTGATCTGCGGCTTAATTTATTGGCGATCACAGGATTAACGGCAAATTTCTGTTTTCAACCATCATTGTAAGTTGTGGCTTGGCCCCTCATGGGATTAGCGGATATTCTACGTTCACCGACCGTCTCCTTCATCCTTTTGGTACAGTGTGGTTTGGCCCTTCACAGGATTATCCGCTAATTTTCGTTCTTTGACCATCATTGTAAGTTGCGGCTTGGCCCCTCACGGGATTAACGGCTAGTCACCGTTCTCCGACCGTCACTTTCAGCCTTTCTCGCCGACACCGTTTTGATCCAACCATCTGCTACATTTAAATCCGACTTCTAATTTCAAACTCAAGATTTCAGAATCTTCCATCTTGAGTTTGAAGGAGGATGTTAGAATATATTATTGTTTTTCCTATTATGATTTATTTACTACCTTAATTAGTCTTCTTTCCTACCTTAAATACTCTAGGGTTTCTTGGTCACTACTCATAGCCTCTCTATATATAGAGGTCTCTTGTAATATATTATGAATATAGTACTACTCAATACAATGTAGTCCTTAATATATTTCCGCTATCTCTCTCTCTTTTCACATATATTCTCTATTTCATCTATTTATTTTAACACATATGATTCTTATATAATTTTTAATAGAACATGCATGCATGTGAGAATTGCATATGTACGTTTTGAATACACATCAGTTTAATAGATTAAATTAGAAAAAAATCTTTCAACTTAATTTAAAGAAAAAATAGAACTTTCTTTATTAATGTGTTTTAGCATGTGTTTTTTTTTTTTTATTTGAAAAAATATTCTGATTTTACATAAAGATGAAAATTGATTTTGTGTTTTTTATAATGTTTTATGATTGAATTGTTTGATATTATTACTTCTTTTTTTTTTTCAGAAAAGAAGAAAACTTTTAACAAAGGAGAGAGCGGAAGCAAGATATTTAAGAATATCTTGTAAATGTAAAAATCAGTTTAGTGATGAGGATCATGTCAATTATAAGTATAACTCAAACCCAACGTACTATGTGGGCTGTTTACAAACACATATTTTACTGTTTTTATATCTATTTTTCTCAACGATAAAGTTTCATGTGCGCTCAAGCACTTTAAAAAATTACTTTTACATATAAAATGAATAATGAGGTTGTCTCTATGTACTTTGGGATTGTAAGAGATATTGTTGATAGGGCCTTTGATTTTTTTTATTTCATTTTTTTAGGAAAAATATAAAATCAGTTTTTATGGTTGGCGTAAATTAGAAATCTCTTCTTATCGCATCAAAGTTAATTCAGAAGTTCTTGAGATATTCTAAAAAAACAATTTAGTCTTTACCAGGAGTCAAATTTTGTTAAAACATTTGTTAGCAATTGGACAACATGCAAATGTGAAAGTCTTTGTATGGCCCACCTGTCTAAGCATATTTTGACCATAGATGGGTGGGAATTAATGGGATTTTAAGAAGCAAATTAAAGAAAATGGAAAAAGAAAAAGTTGATATGGTTTACACGATAAGGTTGAGGGAAGCATCTCAAAATCTCACATCATTTCTCTTGCTTTTTATTACATATATGCTGCATTACTCCACTTTACACTCAAATTAAAATTCAATATTCTTAACTTGTGTACAATAACCGCATCTAAGATTTAATTCTTTTGATTTCCCTTTATTTACTTTTGAATTTTTTAATTTAGTAGCTAGTAAGCAAGTAATTAATTAAATTACTCCAAGAGGGTGAAAAAGGGTAAAACGAAAGCCTATATATACGCTTGCATTCTCTTCTCAAAGCCTCAAGCCATATCTCTTATTCTCATAGCTATAGGCTCATAGCAAGCAAGAGAACTCTCCCACCTCGCCTTCCCTTCAATGGCTTCGCCAGACCCAGTGAAAGCCGGATACTGGTATTGCCTCAGTGATCCCCCACTCGCGGTGGGCAGCATACCTTCCCAGCTTTTCACCCATCTTTTCGCTGCCTTTGCGGATGTCATTCATCATGTCAACCTCGACACCTATGAAGTCACCTTTCCTGAAGCATATAGGGTGCTGTTCTCAACCTTCACCCAAACCGTGCAACAAAAAAACCCAAATGTGAAGACCCTTTTAGCCATCCGTGGAGATTCGAAGACCTTTTCTTCAATGGCTAGCCAGCCCATTACCCGCGGAGCATTCATACGTTCCTCAATAACTTTAGCCTGGGCTAACAACTTCCATGGCCTTTCCCTCCACTGGCTGTACCCCTCCACGGAGACCGACATGACCAACCTTGGCTATCTCTTCAGAGAATGGCGCAAAGCCGTGAAGGACCAGTTGCTTCTAGTCGCCGAGGTCAATTTCAGTCCAACATATAGGACGTTTCTCTATCCCGTTGATGCTATTTCAAGAAGCTTGGACTGGATCAACGTTTTGGCGTATGACTTCTATAGCCCCAATCTGTCACGGAATGTTACTGGACCTTTTGCTGCATTGAAAAATGCAGACTGCAAACACCCAGATTGTGGGGATACCGGCGTCACAGCTTGGCTTGTTGCATCTGTGCCCGAAAAGAAAATAGTTCTCGGTGTTCCATTTTATGGCTTCGCGTGGCGTCTAAAAGATGGTAAGGACACATCGTTATTTCCGCCTGCTGATGGACCGGCTGATGGACCGGCTGATGAAGCCCACATAGCCGCAGATGGGACCATATATTATGACCAAATCGAGGTTTTCCGACGGGATCACCCCAGTGGCAAGGGAAAATTCCTTGCCAAGTTTGTTGTACACTGTTTCCGTGATGGAAATACTTGGATTGCTTATAATGGTAAGAAGAGTATCACTGCTAAGCTTCAATATGCTCGTGGAGATGATCAGAAGAATCTGCTTGGTTACTTTGCATGGCATTTGGGCGCCGATGACAGAAACGATTGGACTCTTTCAAAGGCAGGTTAGTATGAATTCGATCATTTAATTTATACCTTTCCCAAATCATGCATCTATAATTTGCCAGGACGATTTCCATGTCTTTGACGCATATATGAGTGATCATTTTGTTTTTGTTTTGAATTTTTGTTGTCCGCATGCATGCATGCATGCATGCATACGTCTCTTTTTTGGTAAGTGGATCCATCTTCGATTATATATTAGTATTCCTATTTGGATTTGTAGGTCCTCATCATTCTAACTTGTAACGCACGCATATACGATCAGTCTGTGACGCATATATGAATTGATAAAAAAAAGAAAGAAAGAAAGAAAGAAAAAAGATTCAATTACGACTGAGATTCGTTGAACGTAAGACCTCCAAAGGTCTTGGATTGATTGTAGGTTTTTTTTTTAATTCAGGTGATTATTGGGTGGGCTAGCTAGAGTCTTTATGATATATCTTTGTGAAATGCTGACGTGTCAACATGTAATTGGAATATGTAAAACAAGGGTTTTGTGATTATCCCATCGGTATTGAAGTTAATTAAACTCTTCCAATTTGGATTTGTACATATATATGTGTGTGTGTGGGATTTGTACATATATATATGTGTGTGTGTTTGGTTTGAATAAATTTAGAATAATATTCTACTCTTTTTCAAAAATTAATTATATTTTATTTAATTTTTTTGAAATTTTATCTCACAAAGTCAAACCTCGTAATTCACACAATAAATTAGAATAAAACTCTAATTCAAAAAAATTCAACACCCAAACGAATCAAATTCTCATTCTAACTTGTAGCTTGTACTTCTTATTGCTGTGGTAGCTTATGTCGCATGGCTGGTGCCAGTGCCACCAGGCCCACCACCGGCCAGAGGTACAAATGCAACTACGCCAGTGCCACTAGTCTTACCACTGGTCGGAGGTACAAATGCAACTACAATAGGAAATGCAACAGCAACTGCAACTGCAACTGCAACTGCATGATGATCGGTAGAAGCTTCTATTATCGACATTGAGGCCAATAATCAGCTATGTCGTCGTGTTTAGAAGCTTGTTATTGTATATCCACGTAAATAAGGCCGATTACGAGGTGTGTTGTAAGGCCAATAATCAAACGTGCATGTACTTGTAGCAGTAAGGCCTCTAAAAATCATATATGTCGTGCTTAGAAGCTTGTATTATATATATACAATAAGGTCAATTATCAATTAATATGGTGTGTGGAAGCTTGTATGTACTATCCTTAATAATGCAATAATGAGATAATTAAGTTGCTCGTGCTATTTGTACATATTGTGCTATCAACAATACGAACATGCAATAATCACCCATAAAATTAATTTCACACTGTGCGTCCGGGGGTTTCAACGGAGGCTCAATCCCAAGCTATAAAAATCCAAACTCAAACTTGCCGGAAGTTAATTGGTTGGGCTCGACTGTAGGTGGGATTACCTCGTGCAAATTGTAACTTTCAAACTACCCGAGGCCCTGTTGAAATCGATCTACATGCATTTTATGTGAAATAGATTCCTAAATAGAGAAATGCACAAAATATATTTCAAATTAACCCATTTCACTTGAAATGAATATCAATAATTTTACGAGTAATACTAAAAGGAAAACTCATGTCTCGATCCCTCGTGTCCTCCCAAAAAATGTGCCTTTTAAAATTGCAATTAGATCAAAATTCAATTGTGATTTATCATAAATTCAATGATAATTTTAAAAGTCACATCAATTTTGAGATGTCATATACTGCTTAATTGTCCATTTAAAGGGATTTTCTTCTCTCTCTCTTTCTCTCTTTTATTTTTCCCTTATATTTAATGTAACTAGTCAGCATAGAAATATAACTAATTAAGTTCAACTTTAAGAAATTTGATCTACTGTTATAATTTTTTAGACTTTCAAAACGTTTAACTTAAAAAAATTGATCAAATTTTGAAAGGGAGGGTTATAACGTACCAATCGCTCCAATTAATTTCTTGAACTATTTGTTTTGTGCTTCGCAAGCATATAGACATATATGGATAGGCTAGCCTTGTGCAAGTGCAGATTTCGAATTTTGATTACTCAAAATTAGTGATGATTATTTGTGTATCATTCCCCCATATATATATATAGACATGATGGATTTTAAATTTTAAATCTTATAATAAAAT
This sequence comes from Alnus rubra, assembly GCA_028654335.1. Classification (NCBI taxonomy): domain Eukaryota; kingdom Viridiplantae; phylum Streptophyta; class Magnoliopsida; order Fagales; family Betulaceae; genus Alnus; species Alnus rubra. The sequence goes on from JAJPGS010001107.1 coordinate 1,794,305, forward strand.
TTAGACCATGAACTACATTTTCTCCATTTTATTTAAACAATGTGCCGTGTAATTTTAAATTTTAAATAATGTGACACAATATATACCGTTAAATGTAACAAAATAAAATCTGGTCTATGAAATTAAATAGTGTTATGGATGGAGAATTTGTACTTAATTTAGCTAGAATATTATGGGTCCTGCCGTCCCACGTCTTGGCCTAATTAAGCTTATACGTACGCTAGCTACTTCCATTCATGTACTGATGACAGACTTTGATTACATTCATTCAACAAATAATTAAGTACTAATTATCTTTTGCTAGCTCTTCCTGCTTGGCCGGTCGATCTTTTTTCTCTTTCAATTGATCGAACTGGTCCAACCGGGACTCTCTATGATTTGATCTAACAAAAGGCAGAGACTATGAGAAAAATTTTATGAGATCCATCTATCCAAACGCACAAGAATGCTTGGGAAAATTAAATATAGTTGAGGGAAAACTTCTTACCATCCTTGATTTTTTATCACTTTTACAATCATACTCATAAACTTTAAAAAATGTTAATGTAGTGTATTATTCTTTAAATTCTTTTCAATTTTACCCCTCCAAAAGAATTTAGAATACCCATCATTATCTTTATTAGTAGTTGTTAAGGGTTAGTGATAGGATATACTTTTACAAGAGTAGTTTATTTTAATCATATTTCTTTTTCTTTGTAATCCTATATAAACTCATTGGATTGATGAATAAAGTAAGTAAGCAATTAATTATCTCAATTTTAGTTGGTGATAAAGTTCCTCGAACTATCCTAAATTATCCGTTACGTAGTTTATGTAATACTCCGTATTTTAAGATATTAAATAAAATATCTTAAAATATGATTTAAGATTTAATAATAAGGCAAAAGAATAAATATGAATATTTATGAAAATATTCATTTATTAAGAAGTATTTATAGTTTCTATGTTTTCAATTTAATAAAAATTCAAACGGACCTTAAATTTTGGAATAACGAAAATAGGGTCAAACGAACTCCATTTTGATCGATTCAAAAGCTAGAATGCTCATCTCAAAGTCTTCTAGCTACCCTCAGAATTTCATAATTTTTTTGACTCCGTTTAGTGCCCGAAAATACCCACAAAAAATGGTACCTTGATTTGGACGAAAATTGAACAATAATAATTTGTGGGCCCATTTCTATTTCTTAAGACCTAGCAGCACACATGTTTAGGAACCCAGCCCCTAGCCAAGCCCATATGGAATCATTAACTTCAGCCTAGCCCTCATGTTTTTAAAAGCGACTAGTTTTTATTTAGGGAAAACTTCAATTTACCCCCATGAAGTTGTCACCAATTTGCAATTCTACCACCGATGTTTCAATTTTGTTAATTGCACCCCATTAAGTATAAAAAATTTTCAATTTAGGGAATCCGTCCAAATCGACCGTCTGAATTAACGAAATTTGTCTCACGTGCCGTTCACGTGCCTGTTAGTGATGTAAACGGACGAGAATGCCCTACTTCTCAACGCACATGTGTCTTTTACACTTGTATGAAAAAAGATGAACAAAAGTCATCATTTTTAAAAGTTGGAGCCGAAAAGCACAGACCCGTTCGTCGTCTTCTTTAGGGTTTATACACACCTTATTCGTGTTCCTTTCAGCCTTCGTGATTTCACCTTCCTGTGTGGGTTTTCTTCAACTAGCAAAACGACAATCGACACTGTTGGGGAAAGTTTCGTGATTAAATCGAAGTGGTGTTAATTTCCAAGGTATGTTAAATGACTCCTCTTTTCAAATTAGGGTTTTGTGCAATTTGAGATTCCGTCGTATTTTGTTATGGAATATCAAATTCCTTTTGAAGTTAGTTTATTATGCCTTTCTTTTAGTTGCAGATTTTGCTTTCAATGATTGGGTGTCTTTTTCAAGGTCGAAAGTTGGTTTCACTTATTGGGTCCGTGGGTCCGTGTGTTTTGTTTAGGGTTTATACAGCTACGAATTTATGTGGTGTTGGGTCCATGTGCTTTGCCTTTACTGAGTCTATGTGTTTGGTTTTTGTTAGACATGTGATGCTTTGTGTTTTGCTTTGGTTGGTTACATGTGGGTGTAAAATCCGTAGGTGGTCCCCATAGCATTTTGTATGCATATATATTAGTTGATGTTATCAAGACTCTTGTTTTAACTGCTTCAAAATTAAAGTGCTTTGTGTTTTGTTGGTTGGTGACATGTGGGTGTAAAAACTGTAAGTGGTCCCCATAGGATTTTGTATGCATATATATTAGTTGATGTTATCAAGACTCTTGTTTTAGCTGCTTCAAAATTAAAGTGCTTTGTGTTTTGTTGGTTGGTGACATGTGGGTGTAAAAACTGTAAGTGGTCCCCATAGGATTTGGTATGCATATATATATTGGTTGATGTTATCAAGACTCTTCCCTTTTATTTAATTCCACTATATATGTGACTTATTGTGTTTTATATCATTGACCTCATAGGATGGGAAGTAGTGAACTGGTGGTTGAGGTTCATTATGGGGGTAGGTTCGATCAGAGGTTTGGTTGTGTGTATGTAGGTGGTGAAGTTGAAGTGCATCACGAGAAGGTTGACCTTGATAAATTATCATATTTTGAAATTGAAGGTATATGTAAGAAATATGGGTATAGGCCAGGGGATTTAATGTATTTTAAAGATCCTGGGAAGAGTCTTGTTGATGGCTTGTATTTAATTACTTCAGACCATGATGTACTTTCACTGTCTGCTTGCCATACTGGGCGTGTAATATTGGAATTATACATTGTGTCTTTTGGGAATGAAGGGGGTGGTGAAGAGGATAGTGAAGACGATGATGAATACGGAGGGAGGGTTAATTTTGATGATCCTTGGTGGGCAGATAAGTTAAGTGAAGATGAAGACTTATTTGATGTTGATGTTGGTGCGAGTGCTGGACTATCTAATGTACAACCTGATAATCATAGGGTTGAGAGTAGTGAAGAGAGTAGTAAAGAGGGTAGTGATAATGATAGTGAAGATGGGGACCACACTGAAGCTGACCAAATGACATATGAAGATGTTGATGAAGATGTTGATGATGACTATAACTCTGATATGGGTAGAAGTGACATTCTTGTCTCACCAGTACCTAGTGATGAAGAATGTGAAATAACCTCTTCTCCAGGGCCTGAGTTCCATTCAGTTGACATGGTAGATCCAGTTTTGGAACTAGAGATGAAATTCCCAGATATACGGACATTTAGGGAGGCTATTAGGATGTTCAATCTTAAAAGGGGGAAGGACATCACATTTAAAAGGAATGAGAGACAAAAGTGTATAGTTGTGTGTAAGGAACCAAATTGTAATTATAGAGTATATGCCAGAAAGCTGCCTGATGAAGAGACATTTCAGATAAGGTCTATGCAAAGTGAACATTTGTGTTGCAGGCAATTTAAGAACTCAATTGTCACATCCACTTGGATTGCTGACAAACTCATAGACAAGTTTAGAGTTCAGCCCAACATGCCTTTGGGTGCGATTCAGAATGAAGTGAAAGAAAGGTGGAGGGTGGATGTAAATCCAAGCATGATGTATAGGGCAAGAACAAAGGCTAATAGAAAAATTTTTGGAAAGCATGAGCTTCAATATGTGAAGTTGTGGGACTATTGTGAGACATTGAGATCAACCAATCCGGGAAGTTGTGTTGTGATGAAAGTGGATAGGCCAATGCTTGAGGTCAATCCAAAGTTTCTAAGAATGTATTGTTCCCTAGCTGCCATGAAGAAAGGCTTTCTAGAAGGATGTAGACCTGTTATAGGGGTGGATGGGTGCTTCCTTAAAGGTCCATTTAAGGGGCAACTCCTAGCTGCTGTTGGACGAGATGGGAATGATAATATGTATCCAATTGCCTATGCTGTAGTCGAAGCTGAGACCAAGGACAGTTGGATATGGTTTTTGGAAACCTTAGTATCCGATCTTGGAAACCATGAGCAGCATAGCAGGCCAACATTTATTTCAGATCGACAGAAAGTAAGTTATGGTACATGATTACACTTCATTCATTTTTTATTGTTAATTTACAATGTTGTACAATCTTAATGTAATATATTGTTATAATTTTTGTAGGGGCTAATGCCAGCATTTGAGGTGGTCATCCCAAATGTAGACCATAGGATTTGTGTCAGGCATTTGTATGCCAACTTTAGGGACATCGGGGGGCATCGAGGAGTGGCCTTGAAAGAGAAGTTATGGGCTGCAGCTTCTGCATACACTGAAGGGGATTTTATGAGTGTAATGGATGAGCTGAAGAATATGAACAATGATGCCTTTGAGTACTTGCACAAAATTGACCCAAGTGTATGGTCCAGAGCATGGTTTACTGAGGATACAAAGTCTGACCTTCTGCAGAACAACATTTGTGAGTGTTTTAACTCATACATTTTAAAGGCTCGTGATAAGCCTATCTTGACCATGCTGGAGATGATAAGGAGAAAATTGATGCGGAGATATCAAGCTAAGAGGGAGGGCATTCAAAAGCTGACTGGAAAGATAACTCCTAAAATTGCAAAGAAGTTGGAGGCATTAGTGTATGAATCAATGGACTGTGTTGCCCTATATGCTGGTGATGACATGTTTGAAGTGAGTGGTCCAACTGGCAAACAATTTGTGGTGAACATGAGGAGAAGAACATGTGGCTGTAGGGTTTGGCAAATGACTGGAATCCCATGTGTGCATGCATGTGCTGCTATACGACATAGTTGTAAGGATGCAACAGACTATGTTCATGACTTCTATTCTTTGGAGATGTACAAGAAAGCATACGAGCCAATTATATATCCAATGCCCAGTGAGGAGCAATGGATAAAAACCCAGCATGAGGAGTTGGAACCCCCAGTGGCTAGAGTGACCCCAGGTAGACCAAAGAAGTTAAGAAAAATGGGAGTTAATGAAAGTAGGGATCCGCAAAATAAATTCAGAATTAGGAAGTTTGGAGCAAGGATGACATGTTCTAAGTGCAAGGGAAAAGGGCATAATAAAAGGGCATGTCCAATGAGTATGACTCAATTAAGTCAAGAGTTGCCTACCCCACCTCCAGCAAGTGTGAGTTTTGCTATTGGTCTTATTATCCTTGTTGTTATTGTGTAGTACATGCAAACTGATTGGCTCACACATTTTGCTATTGACTCTGTGCAGACACAAAGTACTAGCTCCAGCATTCGTACACATCCCAAAACCAGAGGTGGTGCCAATCTAAAGGTACTAGCATCGGGGGGCATCATTGATTTCTGTGGTGTTTTTTTTTTTTTTTTTGTTAGTTTTTTCCTTTGTATAGTATGCTTACATAAATGCTGTTGTGTTTTGTTATTGGTGTAAGGGTTCAAGGACCTGACAGTCCGAAAGGATCAAGAGTATTTTTCGGACCACTGCATCCAAACCCACCATACATATTGATCTAACTGGGAGTGGGTCAGATAGTGGGACAGCAACAATAGGAGGTGCAGCAACCGGAGGTGGACATGCAATCAGAGGTGGGGCAGCAGCAAGAGGAGGTGCAGCAACCCAAGGTGGACATGCAATCAGAGGTGGGGCAGCAACCCGAGGTGGACATGCATTCAGAGGTGGTGGAACTAGTGGGGCAGCATCAAGAGGTGGGGCAGCAACCCGAGGTGGACATGCATTCAGAGGTGGTGGAACTAGTGGGGCAGCATCAAGAGGTGGGACAGCAACCCGAGGTGGACATGCATTCAGAGGTGGTGGAACTAGTGGGGCAGCATCAAGAGGTGGGACAGCAACCCGAGGTGGACATGCATTCAGAGGTCGTGGAACTAGTGGGGCAGCATCAAGAGGTGGTGCAAATCCAACTGCTGATACGGCAACCAAAGGCAAACGTATCGTTGTAACCGTTGAAAAAACAATTGAAATTGCTGAAGAGAAAAGGAAGAGAAGGAAGCCAGATTGGAAGATGTAATTTCATAGACAATCCTTTGAAAGTTTTTTTATGAACAACACTTTAAATGTTGGTCTAGTGTGCAGTTGGTCTTTTGTTTAATGCACATGTTAGGTAGTTGAATTTGTTTTTGCATTTGTGTCAAGCATTTGCACTTTAAATGTAGTTGGAATGTTGGTCTTTTGACATGCATATGTAGTTGGATTGTTTTTTGCACTTTAAATGTAGTTGGAATGTTGGTCTTTTGACATGCATATGTAGTTGGATTGTTTTTTGCACTTTAAATGTAGTTGGAATGTTTGCGATTTTGACATGCACTTGGAATGTACAGAAATTTATGCGCGCAGTTTGTGTAACACATATCATTTATGTGCCCAGTTTGTGTGCTTTGAAAGTGACATCCAGTCCATGGCTCTTAAATGGAGAGCGTGGGAATGTTCTCATAGTGGCACTCATTTGGGTGAATAAGCAATTCTGATGACTTTGTGCAGGGTGCATGTATTGTCCCTTTGTTACTTTTCTATAGTTCCAGCCTTAGTGTGTTAAAGTCAGTATTTTTTTTCAGTGAAGTGGAATTGATATTATGCCATGCTGTCTTTCTTTCCTTTTTCATTTTGTATCCCATTTTGGGGCTTGAGATCATCGACGTATTTAACTTGTATTGGTGTAGATAGATCTTCAGCACCAACTTTGCACTTTCTAGAAAATGCTTAGGTGTTCCAACTTATATATTTTCAATTCTCAAAAAAAAAAAACAACTTATATATTTTCAGAAGAAATAATATGAAAGGGTGAAATTGTTTTTACATTTTGCACCGTTGACAATCTGTGTTTGTTAATCCTCATTTTTCTCAATAATATAGGTGAATCAGAGAATGTATTTGAGCAGTTTTATTTAAACTAAATAAAGTTATTCGGCCACTATAACCAATTAGATGGCATACAGCACAATCGGATTTCTTTCAAAATAATTCAGTTGACATACATATTGATCACAAAACAACTTGACACATTACTTCAAAAATTTGTGAGTGTTTGATACCACAACATGTTCCAACTTAATACACCGCAACACAAAACAACTTTCAACAAAAAACATGCACTGTTCCACGCTTGCATCCATCATGGCAACCTCAAACGACCAATTGTACTACCCTGCTGGTTTTGGGCTGCATATCCGAAGAAAAAGCACAGTGCAAACATAATCCATGAACACACAAGCATTGTATGGTAATTCTTCTTCATTGCTCCATGTTTGATATCCAAAATTTCGATTTCTTTACGATATTGAAGATTTTTAGTCTTCACAACCTCAACTTGTTTTTCCATTTCGGCCTTCACCTTCCCAACTTTTACTTCAACCATGCCTTCACATCGTTTAGCTTCTGCCACCAAACCTTCATGCCACTCAAACAATCGATCAACAACTCTCTTACCATGTTCACACATTTTGGGATCAACCCACTCAAAGAAACCACAATCCCTATTAATCTGCCAAAAAACAACACAAATCAAATTTCAAAAGTTGACATACTAGGTTCATCTACATATCAAGGTTCAATATTTCAGCACAAGTGAAACATAATTGAGATGACAAAGCCAATACTATTGCAGTATCAAAAACCCATATCACATTCTTTAATTATTTTTACAAACACTTTAAAAATTTCAACAAAGACGAAACCCTAAAATTTTGAACCCTAAAGTGATTAACTCAGTTTTATAAACCCTAAACAAAATCATACTATAAGCTTGGAAAAAACATACAAAAAACCCTACAATTTTTTGATCACCCAAATGTATAATGAAACCCTAAAATTGAAGAGAATAATTAGCACTTGCCTTCCAATTTTCACAACCCATAAACCTTCTTCCGAAATTTTTTCTGGTGTGTGCCATTTTCACGTTCATAGGCCGCTCGCAGTAGCATATTTGTTGCCGTGAAAACAATGCAACAGTCTGGGTGGACTCCGAGCTTGCATCTATCCTCTCCTTTGAATCCCCATTGGAGTTGGTTATTGGGTCGCCGGACGAGCCCTGCTTCGAGCCATCCATCGTCTCCTTCAACTAGCTGGGGCGAAACCCTACCCTTTTCCCCGATTTTTTCCCTTCTTATTTTCTCTTCTCTCCTCTCTTAATCTGTCAGTATGAAATAAGGGCACGAGAGGGAAACGGGTTGGGTTCTATAGTTATTTGAGAAAAAAGAACGGCTAAAAAAATGAGGGCATTCTCGTCCGTTTACATCACTAACAGGCACGTGAGACAAATTTCGTTAATTCAGACGGTCGATTTGGACGGATTCCCTAAATTGAAATTTTTTTATACTTAATGGGGTGCAATTAAAAAAATTGAAACATCGGTGGTAGAATTGCAAATTGGTGACAACTTCATGGGGGTAAATTGAAGTTTTCCCTTTTATTTAATAAAAATTGGTAGTGGTTCACATGGGTTTCCATTTTTCCAGATTTATTTCCTTTTGATTACAAGTCCAGTCCATGCCAAGACCAACCCATTTTCATGTGATTTTTGCTCAGCCCAACTCAGCTCATTCAACACCCAATCTAGCTGAATCAACAAGGATATTAGTTAAGTTGAGAACCAAGGGATAATTAGTTAGAGATAAGTGATATTGGTCGATTTTGATTCTTTGAATCTGCCATTGAACACCTGCAAGGCTCCTGTCCGTAGATTGAAACTATGTTGGGATCATCCTCATCCTTCGGGTCTTCTATAAAAGGAAGCGTAGGCTATGGGCATTGCTCACAAACCAAAAGCTCTCTTTGAAGCTTGAAGAAATTCTCTACAATTCTCTTTTTGCCATACATCTCTTTCATTCCAGCAAGCAAGCCTTCTTCCTCTCTCAAATCTCTCTCTGTCTAGCACAAGGGGAAAACTTTCCCTCTCCTAGGTCTATAAGAAAATCAGTAAAGAATAGAGGAAGGGAACAAAAACTCTCACCAAGGGTAAGCTCCTTCGTCTCTCTCCCTTTCTCTGCTCTTGTAGCTGTGTATGTGTGTGTGTGTGTGTGTGTGTGTGTGTGTGTTTGGTCTGTGTAAAGAAAGAAAAGAAAAAGCAACAGAAAAAAAAGAAGAGGAAGAAGTAGGCGTACAGGAAGAAGAAGTAGAAGAAGGAAAAAAAAAAAAAGATAAAGAAAGAAAGAAAAAGGGAAAAGTGTGTGCGCGCGTCAGATAGGTGTGTGGTAGAAAATACTTTGATGTGTGTGTGTTACATATATATATATATATATATGTGTGTGTGTGTGTGTGTGTGTGTGTGTGTTTTGATGATATGTATATATATATATATATAGGGCATGCTAAATATAAGATTTCACTTCATATATATATATATATGTATATGGGTGACTATTCTATATAAGTATATATATCTGCGGTTCATTCAAAATGAAGTGAAATTATTTTATAAAAGCGTCATTGCGCCGTTTAAATATTTTAAAAGTAATATTAGACATTATTAATATTAATGTTATTATTTTGCTCAATTTTATAGAATACATAAAATTGAAATTATTTATAACTACGACAATTAGTTATATTAACTGTTATATCTATTTTTATTCAAATAAGACATTATACTATTTAGATGTGATTTATATATATAATTGTTATATAAAATATAGTCATTATGATTAAAGATGTTTTCAAAACAATCCTTATGAAAATGACCATTTTAAATGTAAAATGGTATTTTGGTTATTCAATAATAAATGTTGTTATAATGCCTACATGAAATATGTGGCATTATAATTAAACCATTTTATATGCCGTTATTATGTCTAAATGATGTTAGAGATTACGTTAAGATTTAAAGATTAAAAATGAAAATAAAGTTAAGATGAATTTATTAGTGGGTTGTACTAATTCATTATTATTTGTATTAAACATATATTGCAGTAAACAATTATTTGTGAACCTTTTTGGAAGCAGTAAAATAATTGTGAGTATTTCTTATTACTTTGGATGATACGTGTGGTGGTTTTTGATTATGTGTTGAAGTCTGCTTTATTTAATCGTATGCGAGTTGTTTAGTATTTAACATGTTTGTTTGGAATAATGTATATGTCACTGCTGTGAGTATTACTTACTCACTGAGGATGATACGTGTCGGTGGTCTATGATGACGTTGTGATGTCTATTTTATTTAACTGTATGCGAGTTGTGTGTAACATATTTTGTTTGGAACCATGCTTATTTTATTGAGTATATTATTGACATGATTAATGATTATACTGATAAACTGTCATTGCATATTTTAGTATGAGAATATATGACTTGTTAACAAGAAAAGACCGAAGATTAACGACCCAAGGTAAAGACCAAGGGGTATAGTCCTGAGGCAAAGACTGCAAGTGAAAGTCTCAATGCATTAATCAATCAATTAGACTGAGGGTTAATGTCCCGAGGCAAAGACCAAGGGGTATAGTCCTGAGGCAGTACTAATTCAGACCATAGGTTTTAATAAGACTTAAGATGGTGAGAGTCCACAGGCACTGATTAGTAATTCACTAATAATAATAAGACCAAGGCTTAAACTCTGGCATTAATCAGTAATAAGTCTCATGGTTTAAATCCCGAGGCATAAGTGAATATTGAAATTGTGCATACATATAACTGTCATTATATGACTGAGTATTTCATTATATGGTTAAGGACCGTTGACTCACCTAACCACAGCATGAGATTGTGGTGGTAACCGCAATCTCATGCGAGTTTTTGCAAGATGGATTGAAGGACGGAACTACTAGGAATATTATGATAATATTATTATAGTGTGGTTAAAGACTTTTAAGTTGATATGTAATATTTATATATGTTAATTTGTATTAGTTGAAGATAATATTTAAATATTTTTAGTGCCGCATGTAGCACATATGTTATTATTTTGAATGTATTTATTATATCATAACAACTTGTTGGTATTTTTATATATTGAGATAATTCAATCAGCTTTGATGTGTTATTGTTAAGAAAAAAAATATATTCCACTGTCAATATTTAACTCTAATAACGTTGTAATGTTATGTAAAAATCAAAATTTTCACTTATACATTTTTGTAAAAGGCAGGGCGTTACAGTTTGTAACGGTGTATACGGTGGATGTACGTGGAGTAGATTTAGGTTCTAATTAGCTTTATATATATGCAAAAATTCTAATTAGCAATATTACTTTTTTCTTTTGAGTAATGCTATATATATGCAAAAAATTTATCCCTTCTTATCTGTCTAGAGTTGATATAGTTTTTTTAGATTTGCAAAAATGATGAACAGCTGATTAACCAAAAATGTAAAAAAAGCATTTTCTCGATCGACTCATAGTGTAATTTTTTTTTTTTTTTTTGAAATAATCTTACAACGTAATTAGAGCTCTCAAGAAGAAGGTTTTACGTGAAGAGTAGTGGGCTCGTTAGCTTCAAAAAGGCCCAGTTTTGAATTTTTACACTTGTTAGAATTTGTTATTAGAATTGATCAAAAAAGAGGGTTGTATGTGTTCTTTTGTTGTTGTTCTAAAACAAACGAATGGGGGGTTAAGAAGGAACTACAGGGGAGTCTTTTTGCTGGCAAATACAAAGGCAAACATTTAGAATATCCTATTATCTTTGGGCAGGGCATTTAGAAGCTACCAATCAGCACCCATGGATGCTTAGAAAACCAAAAGACATAGAAGATTGTGATAAAATTTATTGAGCTTTATTTATCTTCAAAATGAGCCTCAAGGGAAGAGGTTTACTCAAGGCTTATAAAACTCACAATCCAGACATACCTTGGCAATGTGTGACTCTTAACACGCCCCCTCACGTGTGGCACCATTGTCCAAATACGTGTACAGCAAGAGGGAAGGCCCAAGGACGGAGGGAGGGGGGGCTGGCAGGGGCCATGCCCCCCCCCCAATTTCCTAAAAAAAAAAATTAAAAGGTGAGAAAAAAAAATCTAAAAAATTAAAAAATATAAGGTAAAAATAAAAATTTAGCTTCCTTAGCCACTACCAATTTTTTTTTTTTTTTTCTTTCAGCCATTGGTCCCTGGAAAGGCCTAACATTGTCCAAAGCCCCGAAGCTCTAATACCAATATACTATGATAAAATTCATTGATCCTTATTCATCCTCAAAATTAAGTCGTTTCAAGGAAAGATGTTTGCTCAAGGCTTATAAAGCCAACAACCCAGACATACCTTGGCAATATAAGATTCTTAACAAATTGTAATCTACTATTTGAATTTATGTTTGTTTGGTACATTAACGTGTTTTGTGCTGGACTACCTAACACATAGAAATTTATGTCTTGGGACCATTAATACATTGAACTTTGTTGTCTATGTTCCACAAAATTTTGGCCATGTTTTTGGTTCTCTTCAATTTCGTAGCAGGTTTCTCGAATTCAACGGATTCGGATGTCTTGGTAATTTGCTATTTTTAAGGGTGTACAAATGAGACGATTATCGTATAACCGCGTAATCATTTAAATCATTTGCGATTAGTGGTTTTAGGGATTGACGTAATTAACCAGTTTCTAATATATATTATACGTATTAAAAATAAATAATAATAATAATAATTAAAACCTGTTTTTAATTTTGATAATAGATAGAGGAGACAGACTTGTGGGCTGGGAGTGAATGTTCAACAAATTATTTCCTATCAAACTGCAAATTTTCCTCCCGTGAAACCATCTTGGAAATTTCCTCCCAATTCCATGTTCTTTGGATTTATGCACAAAAGTCCTGCCCAGTTTTCTAAATGGGACTGAGAAAGTCTTCCCGGCCTTGTGAGAAATCTCAGGTCCATCTACCGTAAAGGTGCAATTAATGTAGCAAGTTCAGAAAGTGATCGCAACGCATCAAATCGATGTCATGTGAGCTTCAACCAAGCCCATCATTTCATAAGCTTATCGGATGTCAAATTGATGTTTTTTTTTCTTTTTTCTTTTTTTCTTGTTTAATTTCGAAAAAAGTCATAAACAATTTAAAGACCACAAAAGTAAAATCTTTTAAAATCTATGAAACCTAAAGAATGTGGTAACCGGCCTATGATAAGCCATTGTTCACTGAGATCTATATCCAGGTTAACAAATGCTGACCACACACCGTACAATTCAGGAACGACTTAGTCAATGAAAGTGTCCCTAAGAAAGATGGCATTCTATTAATATATGTGTTACATGTCCTCTCTTCGACTGTCTCATATAAGATCCTTATAAAATTAACCAACCTCCATTCCACCACCTTCAAGGCAAGCTTATACTTTCTTCAGATAGAGTTGAAGTATAGCTTTGCTACATGATGTCCAAAATTAACATCGATCATTGTTCTTTTCCACATCTTTCTTTCTTTACACTTGAAGCCTTCCACTTCACAAACTTGGATCAAATCAGGTTACTGGTACTTCGGCAGCCAGTTCCCCATTTCAGACATAAACTCAGCTTTTACTCACCTTATTTGCGCTTTTTCTGATGGAAACTCTGAGTCCTCTGAGCTCTCTATCGCACCTTCTGCTCAGCAATACTTCTCCACCTTCACGGACACTGTTAAATAAAAGAACCCATCAATCACCACGTCCTTCTTTCTATTGGGGGTGGAAGCGCGCGGGTTAAGTGCGCGAAATTTATTTGATCAAATGTTGGCACAGCTATTCCATATACATTTCCAGGCCACTTAGGTTACTGGTTGAGCAGGCTAAAACAGGCTAAATGCACTTATAGATATAAAAGAATGCAAGGTAGGTGAGCCGCGAGGGAGGATGGAACCTGTCTGTAAACAGCACCAAATCTGGCTGCATTTCACCATAAACCCGTATTAAATGAGAGAAAAACAATTTTTTATAACATAAAGATAAAACAACAAATATAAAGGAAGACAGAAAAAAAAAAAAAAAAAAAAAAAAAGAAAAGAAGAAGAAGAAGAAGCAAAAAACAATTGGCAGCAATTAGAACTCAGAACTTCGACCAAAAGAGAGAGAGAGAACACCTATGTTTGGGTTGCCGGGGGAGGGAGGTTCCAAGCCTCCCTCCTCTCGAATTTTGTTCCTCCCTGGGTTATTTCAGTGGAGGCTAGAGTCTCCCAGCCACTAGGGCTTGTGGAGTTTTGCGTCCCCCTGAACTTGTTCCAGTGGTGGTTTTAGTCCTCCTAGTCTTTTTGGACTATGGAGTGTGGTTTGTTTGTTTTTTTTTTTTTTTTTTTTTTTTTTTTTTTTTTTTTCCAGTTTTTTAGGTTTCATTGGTTCTTGGCAGGAAAACACTCCAGAGAGATGCCGGAGTCCGTCGTACGTGTCGCCGGCGGAACGATTTGGAGAGCTTTAGTTTTTATTATTCTTTAAGGCCAGATATGCTCTGTTCCGCCAATCTCTAGTCGACACGCGCCCCCAACCTTGCTCACAGTCGTCCTCCGGTTCAGCCGCTGCTTGCTACCGCCGGAAAGCTCACCGTTGACCGGCGCGTGGTCATCACGCGCCAGGGGGTTCATCACTCCTTGGGCCGCGCGTGATGACCACGTTTCCGCCTTTGTTGCTGTGCTTGGTGGCGTTCGGGGGATTTGGTGTTCAGTTGCTGCAGGGGATATTCTGGCGGCGGCGCATGTACCACACGCACCGTCTCCGGCAGTGCTTTTTTTTTTCCGACGACAGCTCCTGTTTTTGGATGTTTTCTTGTTGTTGATTTCAGATTATATTTGATAGTTTGCTCTGTGTTAGATCTATCCTGGTCTTTGCTTTTTAGCACAGATTGTTTGTGACCGACTCCACAGTACAAGTAGAGGTTCATATGTCAATGCAGAGGCACCTTTCTGTTGACTAGGTTTATTTGTAGCAACTATCGGTATGATCTGAAGATTTGGGGTAACTGTAATGGGATATTTGTATTGCTCTGAGTCCCTAAATGGTCTGAGTTTGTCTCTGGCTGTAACTATATTACTCTTTGGGTGTATTAATGAAATGATTACATTTTCCCTTCAAAAAAAAAAAAAAAAAAACAAAGAAAGTACTCAGAAAAATTTTTCGTCTTTTGGGTGCAGTTAGAAGTTAACATAACTCATTTCTTCACAACTACATATTTAACATTACTCACTTTACTTAATTACCAATCAAAATTTCTGCTTATGTATTTAATTACGCATGAAATTGTTATATCATAACCATAATACCAAAGCTATGAGCTTCAATCTATTACAAATCCCAAAACTTAACATTATGCTGTTCTTAAATTTTTTCCTGTTTAAATTCTGAATACAATTTTTAGGTCCAACAAAAATCAAAGATCAAAGAGAGAAAATTACCTGCAGAAATTGAAGTGGCTTTGTATCTTCTTGAAGATTCCAATCATCGTGCTTCAAAAACCATAGAAGAATTGTCAACAATGAAACAAGTATCAACATTTTCAGATAAGAACAAATGCAAGAGCGAGAGAGAGAGACTCACGACGTCGCCGACGACTGCAATTCGAGCGGAGGCAGCCATGGAAGAGCTAGTGGAGTTGTTGGGCTTGGACGAAGCGAAGGGAGAGGAACCGGAGAGACAACAAAGAGTGGGCGCGTGCACGAACAAGCTTAACTCTCTTTACTGATTCAACTAGTCATCGAATACGGCTGAAACTAGAGTACGTGATTAAAATCGTAGGATCTACACGTAATTTACTAGTTGACTAAAATTGTGGGGCCTACATGATAAGATTCTTTTTTTTTTTTTCTTTTTTTTTTTTTCATTTTTATATTTATTGCCTTTTGATTATTTTTTTCCTGATATTAATTGTATTCATTATATATATAGTATATTAAAATTATAAAATATATATTATTCAATAAAAAATAATGATTAAAATTTAAAAAACGTTGCCATGAAATTATTTAAGATCTGGAATACATTAATAATGCTTTAAACTCTCCATACCAATCCTTAAGTTGGATTCTGCTTGGTCCAATTTTAATCGGAATTAAGACATATGTGACTTGCATTTTGTTATGAGAAATGCTGGGTGTACACCCATATTTATTATTTTATTTATTTTAAAAAAATAAAAATATATGTAAGGGTAGAGTAATTCTACATGTACATTAAAAAATAAAGTAACTTTTAAAATCACCATTGAGCATTTTTATGATTCTTGATAAAAGTTTTTAATTTTTAATTTTTTAAATCCTATTTTTATAATATATATAAAATTCTTGATAAATAGCGGCGAAATATAAAAGTCGCCGCTATTAACTACTTATCAGCGGCGACTTAAAATGTCGCCGCTGATAATTTAGCATCAACGGCGACAGTGGGAGGGGGGCGCGCCGGACAAAAAAATTTTCGTGTCCCGCGCGCATGCCCTAGTTTTTGGTCAAAAATTTTCAAACTTTTTTACTTCTTCTTTTCACTTCCTTTTTTCCCTTGCCCCTTCTTTCAATTTCTTGTTCTTCTTTTCATTTCGTTCCAACCGAGAGAGGGATTAGAGAGAGACCGAGAGAAAGAGAGGCCAAGAGAGATGGAGAGGCCTGACAAGGGTGCCTAGGTTGCAGCTAAGGTTCGTGGTTGCCCTGGAAGGTAATGGGTCGTTTTCCCTCTATTGTTTATTATTATTATTATTATTATTATTTTCTTATTGGGTTGATTGGTAGCTGAGAAAAGAAGAAATTTGGGGGATTTTGGATAAATTTCTCTATTGTAGCTGATTGGGTATTCTGATGTCGATGAGTTCATTGCTTCAGACCCTGTTCACGGCCTCACTGTAACTCTCTCTCTCTCTCTCTGTCACTCTTTTTTATTTTTGGGATTTTACATTTCGGCTTGTCTTTGATTTGGTGTTTTGTTTCACTTTTTGGATCCGTTTTGTTTTGTTTCTTGCGCTATTAATCTTTTTTGTGGGTTTTTCTAGATTGTTTTTGCCTTTTGTTTAAGGTGTCCATCTGGATATTGCTTATTTGTTTCTGGGTTTGATTTATTTTTCACATCCTTAATCTGTTTTATACTCTGTTCTTTTCTAATTATCTCTGATTGATTTTGGCTCTGATTAGAGAATATTCTTGTGAGTAGGTCTTATTTTTGGTTTTTTCCTCTTCATTTTATGCTTTACATTTTGTTTTTGATTTTGTTTTTTCATGTTATACGTCCTTTTCCAGAACTGATGGTGATGGATAGATTTTTCTGGATTTGGTTTTGTACTTCAAGAAAAGGCCAAGTGTGCTCCTCCCTTTTTGTTCTCTTCTAGCTTTTCCACTGAAGATTTGCAGGATGTTTTTTTTATTTTCGTTTAGTTCCATATTCTGTTAATGTCCCGAAGTTTGATAGACGTAGAGCTTGAGTTGGATTTTATGTTCTTGTTGAAGAAGGAATGGGTGATTGCATCCTAATTTTTCTTCATTGATGAAGAAGAGTTTGAGAGTTGTAGTGTTATACTCCTACTCTTTGAAATTCTTAAATGCTAATTCTGGTTATTACTGAAATGGAAAACCAATTACCACCTTTCTTACCGCCTTTACGCACGAATGAGCTATTAAACTTGTGGACACACATGCGGAGAAGAAGGCACATGGTTTGTTTTACATGACTCTTTGTTCATATGCCTTTTCTGCCCGCAACCTAGATGCATGTCCACAAAATTGATAGTCACTAATGTGTGGAAGTACTCCTTTGGATGACTTACGTATTGGACATCCATTTTCACTTGATTGAGTGTTCTCTGTTTTTATGTTGTTCTTGGAGAATGCTAAGGGCAAAACCACTAAAAAATAATTTTCAGTATCCTCAGGAAAGGGATCCATTCTTGAGTAATGGAAAAAGCTTGATTTTGAGAGTGGCTAACAAAACATGTTTTGTTTCAAGTTATTAAGTTAGTCTAAATCTTCCTAAAGTAGAAGAAGACATGTGAATAAAGATACGTAACTAAGTGTGTATATTCGTGCATGCTTTTATTTGCATTGTTTAAAAGTCAAATTGAGGAATCTAATTATAATTTTTCTTCTCTTTCTAAAGCAATTTTGGACCTTGTTTTAGATTTTGATTGAGTGCAACAGGCAGCAACATCAACAACAGCAACTAGAGAGGGGAGAGTTTTCACCTTGTTTGAGCCCTTATGGGCTTGACTCTAGAGAACCCTATGACCTCAACCTTGGTAAGCTAACAGCAAGTGTGCTTCATTTTATTTATTGGTCTTCCCTTATTTATGAAGGCATCTTATTTCTTTTATTTTTTGGAATCTTTTCTGTTTGTTTACAATTTTTGCTGCCTCTTTAACAGTTGTTGGTTTTGATGAGTTTCTTATAGATGGCTTTTAGTCAATATGAGTTTTACCTCTGTGAATCCCGTACAGTGAATGGTAGTAACAAATGCAATTTCGACTGGCTTCAATACTTTGATGTTGTAATCACTGGCAGGTATATTATAAACTGTGACATTGTGCACCTTTTTTCTTTTTCTTTTGAGAGGCCTCAAGGTCTCTTCCTCATGTTGTATTATTTTACAGGGCAGATTCTCAAGCAGCCCATCATTTGATACCTTGCAAGGAGCTTCATGTATTTTTTTTATGCTTTGTAACTTTAAGCTTTACTGGTTATATAGTATCTCCAGTTTTGGTTTGTATATTTTTAATTATTTGAGTTGTTTTTAAGTTATGGGATGTACTTTTAGTATATCTGCTCTCATTTAGAATTTTTACATTGCAATATGCATGTAAAGATTTAATTAATGCAGTGAGAATGGGTGGATTTGATTTTTTTTTTTTGATAGTAATAGCGGCCACAAATGTGGCCGCTAATAATACTAGAGTATTTTAACTATTAGCGGCCACACATATGTGGCCGCTAATACTAGACTATTAGCGGCCACATATGTGTGGCCGCTAATAATACTAGAGTATTTTAACTATTAGCGGTCACATACGTGTCGCCGCTAATAGTCTAGTATTAGCGGCGACTTTAGACTCGGTTAACAAAAAATTACGACGGATAAAATTATTTTTAGCGGCCATCAAGTTCGCCGCTATAAAACAATTATTAGCGGCGAGTCAAAAAAGCGGCTGCTAATAGTCTTTAGCGTCGGACTATTAGCGGCCACTCTTTAGAGGTCAAACTGCCAAAATAATATTATTAGCGGCCAAATCTGCTGGCAGCTAATGAGCAAATTTTTTGGAGTATATAGGTGCCGAAATCTTTTGCATTTTCACACTTGTTTTTGATTCAAGCTTAAGCCTTCAACGTTCATTTCTTGATTCTTCTACGAGTATACTAAAATCTTCTACATAGTTTGACTTGTCAACAACTAAGCTTCCTTTTCCTTACCCTCCATTTTTTTTTTTCCTTTGACCCTTTGACTAACCTATTAGAAATAGGCGTGAAAACACCTCCATAATTGTTTCTTCATGTTTCTCAAGTATTCACGTAACGGAATAAAATTTTGTCCAGAATTTCCCTTTCCTTCTTCTTAAGGCTACAGCGTTTTTTTTTCGAAAGTCTAGTTCTTTAATTTCTTTCTTCTATTTTCTATGCAGACCGTGGGCTTCTTTTCCTCTTTGTTATTTATTTTCTTTATTCTTTTAAAGCTATAGACTTCAAACCCATCTTAAAATTACAAAAAGTAATTTTAATTTAAAGGCCCATTAATTAATACAAATTTCTCACTATTTTAGTTAATATATTTTAAATCAAAGCATTTATGTTAAAATATTCATAATGCATATTAGAGCATAGTCTAAACTGTTCACTTTTCAGTTCAAAATGAGAATATAAAATTAGAAATAAAATATATTTTTCAAATATATTTAATCCAACTTAAAATATTATTTATATTAAAATAATCTTAGTCAATCTAATAAACTCTTTATGTGTTACACAGATTGCCTGAAAACAAGTAAAATTCTAATCAAATGGCGCTACTTTAATAATATTTTTGATATTTTTCCTATATTTATTTTCACCGAAAATATGGGTGAATTTCGTCCTACGTCGTGGTGGTAGGATGAGAGTATATGCTATTTAGACATTCTCTTTCTTTCTTTTTTATTTTCCTTTTTAGATTTAGTTATCTGACTATTTTTTGGATAATAATTAGCTAGGGCTGCAAGCGAGCAAAGCTACTCGTGAGTATACTCGGACTCGGCTTGACAAAACTCGGCTCGAATCGGTTCATTTATTAAACGAACAGAGCTTGAACATTTTTTTAAACTCGTTTAATAAATGAGTTGAACATGCCAATACTCAGCCCGGCTCGAGGTATGATCGTGAACAAAGCTCGTAGAAACTCGAATCGGCTCGTTCATAATATATATAAAAGTTAGAATCTATAGAATTTAAAGACTATTATTATTTATTAGTCTTAGTCAGTTAGACATTTAGTTATCGTTAAATGTCTCTTTAGTTTCTAACTTTCTCCAAATTCCAATACACAACTCAAATACTCAATGACACGGATCTACAGATATATAAAGAAAATGAGTAAAAGCATAATGAAGATCCAACGGCTCTCAATGTTTCACGCATAGTCTGCAATCTGCATAGAGCAGTTTAGAAGTCTATAAGAGTCTTCAACACTCAAGCATTTAATGCTCTCAAGTCTCAACTAACCACTGACCACACCCTACATTCAATTTAATGACATTTGAGATCTAAGCCCTTTAGCACAGCTTCCGCGACTCTCTCTGAACAAAAGCTCAGCTCTCGACTCTCTCTAAAGAAACCTCCAGAAGAGCTTGCCTGCAGGGGGAGGCTCCCTCCCTCCGGTTCACTGTGTCCCTTAGTCCATGTGGACTAAGGGGTCTTTTGTGTCCTCCCTGAGTTCTCTCAGTGGAGGCTAGCTTTTCTCTCAGTCATTAGGGCTGTGGAGCTTTTGTTCCCTTGGTAGATCCAGTGGTGGCTGCCTTTTCCCTAGCCTTTGAGGTACGGTGGTTTGCATTTTTGTTTTTTTTTTAACCTTTTTCCTTTCTTGCTTTTGTCTCAGGCAGTAAACTAAAATCAAGGTTTCCAGCTTGGGGAAGTGGCGGCTGTTCACGTCATTTAACGGTGGTTTTGGCCAGTTCTTTATCTGTTTTTTCTTGGATTTTTGGAGTCAGATCTATTCAACCCCGTTGAGTTTTTCCAGACACGCGCTCCTCAGCCCAGCTCTCCGTCGTCGTCTGTCCCTGCTGCCTGAAGTACTGGTCATGCCAGTGATCGGAGTCCGGCGCGTGACCTGCACGCGCCAGAGAGCTTTCTGCTTTCTGGTGCGCGTGATGGCCACGCTCCGCCATTTTTTGGCCGTGCTCGATGGGGTTGGGGCTACGGTGGCTGATCTACGGCTGGGTGGTGTTTACTGTTGGCGCGTGTCCTCCACGCGCCGCCGTAGCTGGCGGAGTCCGCCCCTTCCTTTCTGCCGGCAGCTTTGTTTTTGGGTTTCTGCTTTGTGTTGTGTATCCTCTTGTTTTCTCCTGTACAGTTTGTTTGTATACTGCTAAGATTTTATTGGAATTTGTGTTGGCTAAATGCTAGATTAGGCCCTCTTTTATTTGAGTGTGAGCGTTAATGTAAGAGAAGCTCAAATGTAATTCTAGTAAGATTTGATGTATCTGCACTTGCAGCTGTTTTTTAAGTCAGATCCTTCTGGCTTAGAGTTTTAAGGGGTGTTGTCCCTTATTTCTCAAGATCGATGTACTATTTGCAGCATTTATAATAGCACATGCTATTTGTTCAAAAAAAAAAAAAAATTAATGACATTTGCTATGCGGCATCTCTCTCTCACAAATCACATACAATTCACAAACGTCTCTCTCTAACCCTCACCGGCGCTCCTACATTTCTCTAGAAAACAACCTCTTGACTTCTGTGCTTCTGGCTTCCCTTCCCCTTTTTTTCCCACAACTACTGCCTCTCAATACTGAGCTCACGGCCGGTTGTCCCCTTTTTGCCGTGTTTGGTGCGATTTTTGGAAGGGTTAAAGGATCTCATCTTTGGATGTAGATCTACATTTCATTCTCTATTATTGCACAACACGTCCTCACCAGTGGGTTCACCGGCGTCCTCCGAGTCTCCTGATGGCCGGCGTGTACCCAACCTCCCCCTGTGCATCGGCGCGTGTCATGCAGATGTAGTGGACATGCGCCCCCAATCTGCCTTCCCCACCTCGGCTTGCGGCGGCTTTAGGTGGATCCGGCGTTCTTATTGATGTTCGTTGTTGCATATTTGATACTTTTGTTTTTAATTTAATAGTTTTTTTGTAAAGAATACTTCATTTTTTTTTTCATTTCATCGACGATTTTATGTTTCGTGATTTTTTTTTTCCTCTCTATTGCAATATTGCTCTGTTTGGGGTTTCAGAAACAAAGGAAAAAAAGAGCTCGAGCTCGTTCATTTAAGAAATAGGTAACGAGTTCGGGTCGAGCTCGAACCTCATAAATCCTTAACGAGCCGAGCCTCGAACAAAAATCCTAAAAATTCTCGAGCTCTCGAGGCGAGTTTGAACACCTTAAAAAAAAATCGAGCAGGTCCAAAAAAGCTCGAACTCAGCTCGACTCGGTTCATTTGCAGCCTTAATTATTAATAACATATATTACGAATGCAATAAGATAATGAATTAGAATTTCAAACTAATATATATATATAGGGACTCTTGTGTGGAAACAATAAATTATAGCGCCTCCCATATATAAGATGATCGATATGGACTCTCGTGTGAAGGAACTAGCAAAAGTTCATACTATTTACAAGGCTTCATTACTATTCATGATGTCCAAACGTCTACCTCCCTTCAACTGCATGATAATGTATGTCCGCACAATTAGCTTTTGATTGTTCAATTAATACATGGATGATCAGTGAATGAGTCTAACGAACTAATGTCAACTAAAAAAATAACCTCAAAATTATACCAAGTAACTTTTCCCTATTCAAATTACTGCAATCATCATCATCATCATCATCATCATCATCATGGTAACGGCTGCATGCATTAAGTTGGTAAGTTACCCATGTTCACATAAATTTAGTGTCATTAAATTACATGTTTCAATTATTCTACGTGGATCTCTTTAATTATGTTATTTATTTATTTAAAAAAGAAGAAGAAATCCACCTAAAATGGGTTGGACAACAGGAGTACAAGGCCCAAGGGTGTACAATCTAGCATTAATTCTCATTTTACATTCTCCAGTTATGTGGCATGATCAATACACCATTAGATCAATCTTAATTAAAATTAGTCTGTCCTCAAGGGGTAGTTCAATCGGCTGGAGACCACGCCTCATGAAGCGGAGGTCACTAGTTCGAATCCCCCATCCTCCCTCTTGTGTGGACATGTCAAAAAAAAAAAAAAAAAAAAAATTAGTCTATGTGGTTAAGTTTACTAATTTGTAATATGGGAATATAATTATTATAGGATTTATTTATAAATTGACAATTTAGTTTTAAAAAAAAATGACAGTATTATAGGAATATAATTACGTACCAAGCCACTTTGGTAGTTTGATGGGTCACTTTAGCATACTTGAAAATTCAAAGGGCTATTCTAAAATCTGCTATTAGTTCAGGGGTTTTTTTATAATTAAATAATATTTATTTTAATATTAATATTATACTTTTATTTAAAATTATTCTTCAAACTTTTTGGGATGCAAAGTGATTAATTGAGTTTTTGGTAACTAACTTTTTCTCTTTTTTTTTTTTAGTGCCTTGAATAGTGAGTTGCTCGCAAATAATGAAATTTTAGAAGAAGAGAAGAATTCAAATTTGAATAAGATTTGATTCATTTGAATAGAGAAATAGAGAGAAAAAAAAATGGGAAACTTATAAAGAGACAAGTTTATATATTTGTCCAGAATTTCCCTTTCCTTCTTCTTAAGGCTACAGCGTTCTGTTTTTTTTTTATTTTTCTTTTGAAAAGTCTAGTTCTTTAATTTCTTTCTTCTTTTTTCTATGCAAACCGTGGGCTTCTTTTCCTCTTTGTTATTTCTTTTCTTTATTTCTTTTAAAGCTATAGACTTCAAACCCATCTTAAAATTACAAAAGTAATTTTAATTTAAAGACCCATTAATTAATACAATTTTCTCACTATTTTAGTTAATATATTTTAAATCAAAGCATTTATGTTAAAATATTCATAATGCATATCATAGCCTAGTTCAAACTGTTCACTTTTCAGTTTAAACTGAGGATATAAAATTAGACATAAAATATATTTTTCAAATATATTTAATCCAACTTAAAATATTATTTATATTAAAATAATCTTAGTCAATCTAATAAATTCCTTAGGTGTTACACAAATTGTCTGAAAACAAGTAAAATTCTAATCAAACTATGCTGCTTTAATAATATTTTTGATATTTTTTCCATTTTCGTTTTTACCGAAAATATGGGTGAATTTCGTCCTGCAACATCACGGTGGTAGGATGAGAGTATATGCTATTTAGACATTCTCCTTCTTTCTTTTTTATTTTCCTTTTTGGATTTAATTATCTGACTATTTTTTGGATAATAACATAAATTACGAATGCAAAGTATGTATTAGATAATTGATTAAAATTTCAAACTAATATATATATATATATAGATAGGGACTCTTGTGTGGAAACAATAAATTATAGCGCCTCTCATAAGATCATCGATATGGACTCTCGTGTGAAGGAAATAGCAAAAGTTCATACTATTTATAAGGCTTCATTACTATTCATGATGTCCAAACGTATACCTCCCTTCAGCTGCATGATAATGTATGTCCGAACAATTAGCTTTTGATTAATGTTCAATTAATACATGGATGATCAGTGAATGAGTCTAATGAACTAATGTCAACTAAAAAAATAATCTCAAAATTGTACCGATCGAGTAACTTTTCCCCATTCAAATTACTGCAGTCGTCGCCATCATCATCATGGCCGGTAACGGCTGCATGCATTAAGTTGGTAAGTTACCAATGTTCGCATAAATTTAGTGTCATTAAATTAATTATTCTACGCAGATCTCTTTAATTAAGTTTTTTGTTTTTTCTTTTAAAAAAATAAAAAACAAAGAAATCCAACTAAGATGGGTTGGACAACATGAATACATGGGAGTACAACCTAGCATTAATTCTCATTTTACATTCTCCAGCTATGTGGCATGATCAATACACCATTAGATCAATCTTAATTAAAGTTAGTATAAGTGGTTAAGTTTACCAATTTGTAATATGCTCCATGTGATTTTAAAATATTGTGAGAGCTCCCTGTGGAATACAAAAGTTATGAATAGTTCATATGTACTACTAAATTCAGTTAAAAAAACTTGACGAATTTCGTTAGTGTGCTACATCATATCCAATAAAATTATGATACATGTCACTCATAATAATAATAAAAACTAAAAATAAAATAAAACTAAAAATTAAAATTAAAAATTAAAAAAGTGGATGTTACTGGAATAGAGGGTGACTGAGCGACCCCATATGTTGGCATATCACCCACAGTAGCTGCCGTTGGTCACCAATTTTTTTTTTTTTTTTGAATGTCACTCAAAATAATAAAAAAATATATAAAAAAATTAAAAGTAAAAAAAAATAAAAATAAAAAAGTGGGGCGTCTAGAATAGGGGTTGGCTGAGCCACCGCATTGTATTTTTCCGAAAAGCACACTCAGCCAATAAACTGTAAAGGATTTTCAAAGCGAGAATACAAAGATGGATTTTATATTTTTCCCTTAAATATATAGGGCATTGTAACTTCTTATTAGAAACTATGAGTTTGATTATTCTTGGACATTTTTTCTTTTTATTACAAACTACACATAGCCCCTCCAAAAGGACTATAACTACCATGTAATTGCAATGTACCATTTTTTTTTTCAAAAAAGAAAAAGAAAAAGAACACAACCCACCAAAAATGGTGAAGACCCACGGCAGTTGGGTCAGCAGTTTTCTTTTTTCTTTCTTTTTTTTTTTTTTAAATTTTTTATTAACCTTTTTTTTTGTTCATTTTCATTTGGGGTTTTTTTGAGAGGGGGGGGGGGGGGGGGGGATATTACAAATTGCCTCCTAGTTTGAGGGAGTACATATAATTTTCCGAAAAGTTAAATATTAAAATTATTAATTAGTACTTTAAATATATAGGCCATTGTAACTTATTACTAAACACTACAAGTCTGATTCTATCTTCTTGGGCAATTATATTCGTGCATGCCAACGTTCATCCTCGCTCGGTTGAGATCATCTGCATAGGCACAAGGCACAACAAAGATGGCGAAATGGATAGAATTAATCATGCTGGCCGGCCACCGGGAATCTGCTGTCAGAAAACTAGCATGCATGCATCATATATATTCTTAGAAGATTTAATTATTACAGTTTTAAGAGTAATGCTACTCTTTACACTTATTTATTATAATCATATTACACCGATTGATGTGACATAGCACGGGCAATTAATATGCATTGCCTGGTAATGTGCATGCCATGCATTTATTGTTCTATCTGTAACAACAAATTCTAGTACCTCCTCGTATTGTCATTATAATATTGTAAATGATCGATATGGACTCTTGTGTGAACGATATAGCAAAAGTCCATAATATTTACAATGCTTCATTAATTAGTACTATATATACCAAGCTTTTGATTGTTCAAACGTCTCCCTCCCTTCAACTGCACGATAATGTATGTCTGCACAAGCTTTTGATTGTTCAAACGTCTCCCTCCCTTCAACTGCAGGATAATGTATGTCTGCACAAGCTTTTGATTGTTCAAACGTCTCCCTCCCTTCAACTTTATGATAATTAATGTATGTCTGCACAAGCTTTTGATTGTTCAATAGTTGGGAACTAATGTCACACTAATAAAATAATCTCAAAATTATGCCTATTCAAATTATTGGTAAGGTATTATTGATTCTAATTCCAACGACAGGGTCTAAATGATCAACTAAATACATGAACTATAGAATTAATCAAACAATAAGGAATTTACCAACAATCTTTTAAATGTAATCAGAGTTTGTATGGAAAGATAAATGGAGAGCCGATAAGATAAATAAAAAATATGGCAAAGAAAGAATAAGAAAATTTTACATTTGTACTGCAGGAATGTGGGAGATCTTCAAAAAGAAAAAAAGAAAAAGAAAAAAGATGTATTGTCCAAACCCCCCAGGCTGATCCGTTCTTCGTGATTCTATTACATTGTCACCCGGCCAGTTCTATGTTCCTTATGTTTTTTTTTTTTTTCCAAATATTCTTAATTAACCCTAAACCCTAATTAAACCCTAAGATATAAGATTATATTTAATACTTTTGGTGACCTACAAATTAAATTCCTTTTGACAAGTCTACAGTGCTACGCTATACCATTTTAATTTTCTTGGACACCAACCAATATTAATGTTGTCTTTATCTATATATATATATATATCATTAAATGCAACAGTCGTGACTCATGGCATGAAAAGGAACGCGATCTGTGAGCTCAGCTTGGTAAATTATTGTTATCTTCTTGTTGCTTCATTCCATCCCATTAGTTTGTGATGTATATTTTCATGATATATATCTCGATCAAGAATACTTATGTTTTCTTGATATAGATATAGGCTGATGTACGTACTCATCCTTAATTTGACAATGCCACTACGTGTGCATCACGTGCAAGAGGCATTTGCTGATGATGCATAATAAATGATATGGGCTCTTGTGTAGTTGTGTTGAAACAATAAATGATATGGGCTCTTGTGTAGTTGTGTTGTTACAGCTTTTTATTGTTAAATCCATGGATGATTGAATTAGTCCAATTATATAGTTGGTGTAATAATGAGGGGGCACCCATCAGTTGGCAAGCCCAGCTATATGAAGTTGAGTGTTACTCCACTGCATTAACAACACATTAAAGTTACTTTTGGTACGTGAAATGACTATTCTATTAGAAAAAAATAATAATTTTTATTGAGAATGGTAAAAGCTGGAATAAAATAAACTTAGTATTAGAGTACATAATAAGCATCTAACACTTAGAATAATATCCATTTCCATTGCCCACAGAGAATGACTATTTCTTAATTAATTGAGAAATAGTTATTCCCTCATAGGCTATGAGAATGACTATTCCAATGCTACATTTATTCCATATTCTTCAATTTTTAATAAAAACTATTTATTTTTTTAATGAAACAATTATTCCACGAATCAAACGTAACCTAAATGTATGAACATTTTTATCTGATGATTGGTTGTTAAAGCTTTTCACAGTTAAATACTTGGACAATTGCATGAGTCCAAATGTATAGTAGGTGTGATTAATATTAATGATGGGGTGCCCATCAGTTGGCAAACCCAGTTATATGCAGTTGAATGTTACTCCAAAGAATTATCAACACATTAAGGTTACGTTTGGTACGTAAAATAACTATTCTATTAGAAAAATGAATAACTTTTATTAAGAATTGAAGAAGGTGGAATAGAATTAACCTTAGTGTTAGAGTACATGATACGTATCTAACATTTAGAATAATAGTCATTCCCATTGCCCACAAGGCATGACTATTCTTTAAATTGAGGAATAACTATTTAAGGAATACTCATTCTCTCATGGGCTATGAGAATGACTATCCCAAAGCTATTTTATTACATATTCTTCAATTTTTAATAAAAAAAAAATGTTCACTTTTCTAATAGAATAGTCATTTCACAAATCAAATGTAAACTAAATATGTATGAATGTTTTTATATGATGATTTGTTAGAACTTTTCACTATTAAATACATGGATGATTGCATGAGTCCAAATATATAGTAGGTGTAATAATGAGGGGGCGCCCATTAGTTGGCAAGCCCAACTATATGCAGTTGAACGTTACTCCAAAGAATTAACGACTCATTAAGATTATGTTTGATACGTGATATGACTATTCTATTATAAAAAATGAATAGCGTCTCAAAGAGGTAGATCAATCGGCTGGGAACCATGCCTCATGAAGTGGAAGTCACTAGTTTGAATCCTCCCTCCCCCCTCTTGTGTGGACATGTCAAAAAAAATAAAAAATAAAAAATAAAAAATAAAAAATGGGAATAACCATTCATATTTCTCATAAAGGAATGACTATTTTAAGTCTTGCTATTTCATTCTACATTATTCAATTTTCAATAAAATTATTCATTTTCCTAGTGAAATAATCATTCCGCATACCAAACATAACCTAAATGTATTAATGCTTTCATTCGATGTTTAGTGTAAAAAGAGATGGCTGGTCAAAACGTTTGGTCACTTTGGTGTGTGTATATGTGTAAAAAAACGTTGCAAATTAAACAACATGAGAAAATGCAACTAAAACTCTCTCTCTCTCTCTCTCTGAGTTTTCTGTGTGGCGAGGCATTATTTAGACTAAAAAACGTCACTATTTACTAAAAAAAGTCACCAATCACTTGGTGTCATTTATTTTGTGTCATTTGCTAAGCGTTGTGTACAATAGGGTTTGAAATTTTTTTTCACGACGCTTCTTTCGTAAGCGTCATAAATTTATGACACTTCTTCTGCAATTGTCTTAAATTATTTTTTAACGGCACTTCTTTTGTAACTGTCATAAATTGCAAATAATGTCGCTTTATTTTAAAGGACGCTTTTTTTTTTTTTGTGATGCTTACACAGTAAACGTGATTATTTTATGACAGCTACTGTATAAAGAACGTTAAAGTTTTATGACATTTTTTGTGTAAGTGTCACAAAATTATGTCATTTACCCAGTAAACGTCGTAGACATTCCACAAACTATTTTTTTTTTAAAAAAATAAAAATAAAAATTGGTTATTATATGAAATTTCCTCCTTTTTAAAAATCTATTTTCACCTCATAAAACATTTGCAAAATAACTTAATCGAAAACAAAATCATATGGACAAAATACTATCATTAGATTGCTAACAAATACCTTCAAACTATGTTTCAACTAAATCTAAAACAAAACCATATGTACACAATTTTATATTCGTTATGGAAAAAATCATTGTTTCAAAATAAACAAACACCTAAAAACAATGTACATATATATAGTACCATTGCTTCAATTCCTTAATTATAAAAAAACCTACAAAAAGACCAAAACATCATATTGTTTCGCTTGACGTCCTGTTGTATATCAACTTTATTCTGCACCAATGAAATTCAACAGCTGCTTTAAATCCTAAAGTCAGAGGAAAAAAATAAAATGTTAGGGTCATCCATATAGTAGTCAAATAAATCAATACTAGTCAAAACAATATATGCTAAGTGAAAATAATGAAAACAATATTCAGAAGCACTTAAAATTAACCAGAATCTTACCTAATGATACAAACATGAAACACCAAAGTGAGTTTTGAAGCTTAATTGAACTATAGGAACTCACTACGTATACTGAGTCTCAAAAAATTACCGGCCAAGTGTAAGGTTTGTTGCTCTCTAAGTTGATAAAAACACAAAGGAAATAGAAGTTACTATGAATAAGTGCTTCTGATATTGCAGAAACTGGGAAATTACACATCTCCCAAAACTATAAAAACAACCATAACTAGCAAATATAGAAACACATGATACTTGAGTGCCCAAGTATTTGGTTAGACAGGGACATCCTTTAGGGGTAAAATTTAAACTTCTGTTTTTTGGAGCAAGCTTATCAGGTAAAAATGAAGCACGATCAGTACGACACTTGAAATAAAATCTATATGAAAATTAAAAGGACATGCCGATCAAAACAGAGCACTGATTTTGTTCTCTCTCTTGCACCCAAAACAAAGCATTGGTTAGTTTTTATCTTTTCTAACTTGGATAGTATTAGTAATTTAGCAAATAATTTTTTTCAACCCATACTCGATAGTTCAATGCACAACATAAGTAGAAAAGGAACTGTCTTCAACAAGTTGTATTCTGTCAAACAATAATTTCAGATATTCTTCACATATTCTAATACTAAGGTTGACCACAAACTGAACAATAATGTGCAGAACAATGCATGGAAGTTCTCTTCATAATTATGCTAGGTAGTTCAATCCTATTGAGCCAGATTATGGAACAACAGGAACATTTGGTAAACTGGACATATAGTTTGAATAGAATCCCCACTAAATTTAAGATCTATATTGAGAATACTAGTTAATCCATTTCAACCAATATTGATTCTAACTTTCTAACAAAGCCTATGACCGAGTTTATTCTCATATCTATTCCAGGGAACAAAAAATAATTGAAAAAAAGGGAGAAAACGAAAACAAAGGTTCAACACCCCTTTTTCCATGCTAGATCAAGAATAGATAATGCACTCTCACTCCCCTTGAACGAGAATTTCCCCACAAGTCATCCAAACCATTTTTCATGTAAATCGAAATGCGGTTAGCCCAACAAGACATATCTCAAGAGCTTTAGCATAAGAGTTTATAAAAAGCTGAGACTTTCCAGCTATTAGCATGCCTCAAATATCGACTTATCTCCATCTGCCACCCAAAAAACATCATTTGAATCCCCAAAAAAGAAAGGACCAATACTTCATTTACCACTGCAGAGTACAATAGAGCAGAACCAAATGAAACAAAACACAGTTCTCACTTAGACATTTCATTAAACATATGATAGGCAAATTTTTCTATGGGGTTTTCTCAAGACAATTTGACAAATTAATCTAATTTTTTGTACATATCCACGCTCTAAGAATACAATAGAGCAACTTTTTCACAATTACAATAGAGAAAATTATGAATAAAAGCATAATTACAACCCAAAAATTCAAAAAACCCAAAAGCCTGTAAACCAAGTCACAAATTAATGTCACTAGCTTGTTGCAAACGACACACAAAAAAAAAAAAAAAAAAAACGTTACAAAATGCCGGTGTTTTTGTAGTAAGTTACCAACTTAATGCAGACGTTACAATAATGATGATGATCATTAATTGCAGTAATTTGAATAGGGAAAAGTTACTTGGTATAATTTTGAGATTATTTTTTTAGTGACATTAGTTTGTTACTCATTCAAATTAGTGAACAATCAAAAGCTTGCGCGTACGTACATTATCATGCAGTTGAAGGGAGAAAGACGTTTGAATATGGACATATAGTAATGAAGCATTATTGTAAATAGCATGGACTTTTGCTATATCGTTCACACCAGAGTCCATATTTATCGATCATCTAGAATAAGCATACGTTGTAACTTATTGTTTCCACACAAGAGTCCTTATCAATATTTATGAAGAGGATCCTATTCCATCATTTATAATGCATATGATCATGAGATTATAAGCCTAATTAATGCATGCCATGCACTTCTCCAGCTGGCAATGCCCCACAAGTTATAAATCGCCGTGCTTGTAGAATATATCTTTATTGAAATGTTTCTAGCTATAAGTTTGAAAAGTTACTCGGTATATTATTTTTGAGATTTCTTTTATTAATTAGTGTGACATAATTTTTTTTGAAAAAATATACATATCCTCCTCAAACTACTATTCAGTACTCAATTGTCAATGTACTCTTAAAACTACAAATTGTGTCAATGTCTCCCCTCAAACTACCAAAAAATATTGTCAATGTTTTCCCTAAGACCAACAAAAGGACAAAATTGACCCTAAATTTGTTTGAATAAGAAAAAAATGTAGGTCCTTATAACTAAAATTAAAAAAATAAAAAAATATATTTTTTTTTAAAAAAACAAATAAAAAAAGAACCATTTTTTTTATTTTTATTTTTTAAATTAAAACAAACAAAAAAATAACTTATAATTATAAGAGCATTTAAAAAAAAAAAAAAAAAACAAACGAGAAAGAAAAAATAAAAACAAGTTTTTTTATTAAATTAAAAAAACGAAAAAGACCAATTTTTTTTTTTTTAAAAAAACAAACAAAAAAAAGTTTTTGTTTTATTTTTTTGGAATAAATTTTTGTTATTTTATATTTTTTTAATATTTTTTTTAGTTTTTATTTTATTTTAATAATTTTATGAAGGGTATTTTTGTCATTAGGTGGACATTGACATTTTTTGGTAGTTTAAGGGGGGACATTTGACACAATTGGTAGTTTGGAGGGTGCATTGACAATAAATTTATAGTTTAAGGGGTTTATGTGTACTTTTTCTAATTTTATTTTATTTTCTTTATTACTATTTTTTTCAATAAGGGAATGGGAAAAGGGGAAATTATAATAAAAGAAAACAAACAAAAGGTGGGGCAACCCTTACAAAAGCCCATAACAACCAAAAACAGTGTAATAAAAACTTAGAACTATCGAAAATTGATCAAATAAATGACCGGACCTAGGGACGGAGGGAGGGGGGCTAGCAGGGGCCCTGGCCCCCCCCAATTTCCTAAAAAAAAATAAAAAATTATAAGCTGAGATATATATTTTTTTTTTCTAAAAAATTAAAAAATATAAGGTAAAAATAAAAGTTTAACTTGGCCCCTACCAAATTTTTTTTTTTAGCCATACGAATTTATGGCTCCGTCCCTGAACATGAGTTTGTTATTTGACTATTTTTAAAGTTCATGTAATATTGAATTAATTTAAGTCATTTAAGTTAGAATTGATAATACGATGAGTAATGTTACTCTTCACGTACACCGATTTATCACACCTATTTTATACGAGCTGACATAACATATTTTAAGTGACTTTTCATATTAGACACTTAAAAAAACAAGTGTTAAAACACGTACGCCACGTCAATCGGTGTGATAAATGAGTGTGATCAAATAGTAACATTGCTCTAATACAATATCACCAACGTGAATGGAGAAAAAAAAAAATAATAATAATAATACTCGGTTTGTAGTTTGTAATTTCTTTTATTAGCTAGTGCTCACTACACTAAGTTCTCTATACTATTGGACTCATTCATTCATCATGCATGCCTTTAATAATAAATAAGAAGCTCCTAATTATCATGCGCACAGTACTTGAACGGAGGAATTAAGACGCGCGTTTGAACATCTTTAATAACCAAGCAATTAATATTGCAAATGATATGGATTTGCTGTATAGCCCGTATATTGTTCACACGGGAGTCCATACATTATCACGCACACATATGTGGAAGCGTGACGCCAGCAAGAGATTCGTCCCGCGCGATCCTACAATGGCGGTCATGATTATTAATGGAACAACATTAATCAATCGATCATACCAGATAATTTAGTAGCTACTAGCTAGTAAGCAAGCAATTAATTAAATTACTCCAAGAGGGGGAAAAAGGGTAAAAGGAAAGCCTATATATACGCTTGCATTCTTTTCTCAAAGCCTCAAGCCATATCTCTCATTCTCATAGCTATAGGCTTATAGCAAGCAAGAGAACTCTCCTACCTCGGCTTCCCTTCAATGGCTTACAGCATACCTTCCCAGCTTTTCACCCATCTTTTCGCTGCCTCTGCGGATGTCAACCCCCGCACCTATGAAGTCACCTTTCCTGAAAAACATAAGGAGAAGTTCTCAACCTTAACTGAAACCGTACAACACAACAACAAAAATGTGAAAACCCTTTTAGCCATCGGTGGAGGAGTCTCTAGTACTGAATCTTCGACGACCTTTGCTTCAATGGCTCGCCAGCCCGAAACCCGCCAATCATTCATAGATTCCTCAATAAGTGTAGCCAGGTCTAACAACTTCCATGGCCTTTCCCTCCACTGGCTGTACCCCTCCAAGGCGAGCGACATGACCAACCTTGGCTCTCTCCTCAATGAATGGCATGACACCGTGCAGCAAGAGTCGGAGCGGACCGGCATGGCCCAGTTGCTTCTAGTCGCAGCGGTCAATTTCAGGCCAACATATGGGTCGTTGAGCTATCCCGTTCATGCTATTTCAGGGAGCTTGGACTGGATCAACGTTTTGGCGTATGACTTCTATAGCCACGATCTGCCACCGAAGGTTACTCGACCTTTTGCTGCATTGAAAAATCCAGAAAACCCAAGTGAGTGTGGGGAAACCGGCGTCAAAGCTTGGCTTGATGATGCACATGTGCCCGGCAATAAAATAGTCCTCGGCCTTCCATTTTATGGCTATGCGTGGCGTCTAGAAGATCATAATGACCAATCGTCATTTCCGCCTGCTCATGGACCGGCTAGTGGAGAGCATATAGCCGCAGATGGGGCCATATTTTATAACCAAATCGTGTTTTTCCGAACGGAACACCCCGATGGCGATGGCAGATTCCTTCCCAACTATGTTGTAGACTATTTCCGTCCTGGAAATACT
Source organism: Alnus rubra (assembly GCA_028654335.1). NCBI lineage: Eukaryota > Viridiplantae > Streptophyta > Magnoliopsida > Fagales > Betulaceae > Alnus > Alnus rubra. The sequence continues at coordinate 1,829,318 of JAJPGS010001107.1, forward strand.
TTTATTGCTTTTAATGATAAGGATAGTATCACTGCTAAGGTTCAATATGCTCAGGAAGTCGGGGAAGAGAAGAAGAAGCTGCTTGGTTACTTTGCATGGCACTTGGGCGCCGACGACCTCACAGATTGGACTCTTTCAAAAGCAGGTTAGTATGAATTCAATCATTTATATCTTTCCCAAATCATGCATCTATAATTTACCGGGACGATTTCCAAGTCTTTGACGCATATACGAGTGATCATTATGTTTTTGTTTTGAATTTTTGTTGTCCGCATGCATGCATACGTCTCTTTTTTGGTAAGTGGATCCATCTTCGATTATATATTATTATTCCTATTTGGATTTGTAGGTCCTCATCATTCTAACTTGTAACGCAGGCATATACGATCAGTCTGTGATGCATATATGAATTGATAAAAAAGAAAAAAAAAAAAAGATTCAATTACGACTGAGATTGGTTGAACGTACGACCTCCAAAGGTCTTGGATTGATTGTAGGTTTTTTTAATTCAGGTGATTATTGGGTGGGCTTGCTAGAGTCTTTATGAAATATCTTTGTGAACTGCTGACGTGTCAACATGTAATTGGAATATGTAAAACAAGGGTTTTGTGATAATCCCATCGGTATTGAAGTTAATTAAACTCTTCCAATTTGGATTTGTACATATATAATGTGTTTGGTTTGAATAAATTTAGAATAATATTCTACTTTTTTTTTCCAAAAATAAATTATATTTTATTTAACTTTTTCAAATTTTATCTCAAAAAGTCAAACATCGTAATTCGCATACAAGGAATTAATATTCTAATTCAAAAAAATTAAATACCCAAACAAACAGATCATTCTAACTTGTAGCTTGTACTTCTTATTGCTATGGTAGCTAATGTCGCGCGGCTGGTGCTAGTGCCACCAGCGCCACTAGTCCCACCAGCACTACCAGCGCCACTAGCGCCACAAGTCCCACCAGCGCCACCAGTGCCACCAGTCCCACCAGCGCCACCAGCGTCACCAGTCCCACCAGTCCCACCAGCGCCACCAGTCCCACTAGCGCCACCAGTGCCACCGGTCCACCAGCGCCACCAGTCCCACCAGCGCCACTAGCGCCACCAGTCCCACCAGCGCCACCGGTCCTTCCAGCGCCACCAGTCCCACCAGCGCCCCCAACGCCACCAGTCCCACCAATGCCCCCAGTGCCGCCAGCACCACCAGTCCCTCCTGCGCCACCAAGGCCACCTGTCCCACCAGCGCCACCAGTGCCACCAGTTCCACCATTGCCACCAGTCCCACCAGCGCCGCCAGCGCCACAGGTCCCACCAGCGCCACCAGTCCCTCCACCACCCCCAGCGCCACCGGTCCCACCAGCGCCACCAGTCCCACCAGCGCCCCCAGCGCCACCGGTCCCACCAGCTCCACCAGTTCCACCAGCGCCACCTGTCCCGCCAGTGCCACCAATGCCACCAGCGCCACCAACGCCACCAACGCCACCAGTCGCACCAGCGCCACCAATTCCACCAGCGCCACCGGTCCCACCAGCGCCACCAGTGCCGCCAGCGCCACCAGTGCCACCAGAGCCACCGGTCCCACCAGCGCCACCGGTCCCACCAGCGCCACCAGTCCCACCAGCGCCACCATTGCCACCAGTGCCGCCAGCGCCACCGGTCCCACCAGCGCCACCAGTCCCACCTGCGCCCCCAGCGCCACCGGTCCCACCAGCGCCACCAGTCCCACCTGCGCCCCCAGCTCCACCGGTCCCTCCAGCGCCACCAGTCCCACCAGCGCCACCGGTCCCACCAGCGCCACCGGTCCCTCCAGCGCCACCAGTCCCACCAGCGCCACCGGGCCCACCAGCGCCACCAGTCCCACCTGCGCCACTGGTCCCACCAGCGCCACCAGTTCCACCAGCGCCACCTGTCCCACCAGCGCCACCAGTCCCACCAGCGCCACCGGTCCCACCAGCGCCACCAGTTCCACCAGCGCCACCTGTCCCACCAGCGCCACCAACGCCACCAGCGCCACCTGCGCCACCGGTCCCACCAGCGCCACCAGTCCCTCCAGCGCCACCGGTCCCTCCAGCGCCACCAATCCCTCCAGCGCCACCAGTCCCACCAGCGCCACCAGTCCCACCAGCGCCACCTGTCCCACCAGTGCCACCAACGCCACCAGCGCCACCAGTCCCACCAGCGCCACCAGTCCCACCAGCGCCACCAGCGCCACCGGTCCCACCAGCGCCACCGGTCCCACCAGCGCCACCAGTCCCACCAGCGCCACCAACGCCACCAGCGCCACCGGTCCCACCAACGCCACCAGTGCCACCAGCGCCGCCAGCGCCACCTGTCCCACCAGCGCCACCAGTCCCACCAGCGCCACCATTGCCACCAGTGCCGCCAGCGCCACCGGTCCCCCCAGCGCCACCAGTCCCACCAGCGCCCCCAGCGCCACCGATCCCTCCAGCGCCACCGGTCCAACCAGCGCCACCGGTCCCTCCAGCGCCACCGGTCCCACCAGCGCCACCGGTCCCTCCAGCGCCACCAGTCCCACCAGCGCCACCAGTGCCACCGGGCCCACCAGCGCCACCAGTCCCACCAGCGCCCCCAGCGCCACCGATCCCTCCAGCGCCACCGGTCCGACCAGCGCCACCGGTCCCACCAGCGCCACCGGTCCCACCAGCGCCACCTGTCCCACCAGCGCCACCAATGCCACCAGCGCCACCAGTGCCACCAGCGCCACCAACGCCACCAGTGCCACCAGTCCCACCAGCGCCACCAGCGCCACCTGGCCCCCCAGCTCCACCAACGCCACCAGCGCCACCAGCTCCACCAGTGCCACCAGCGCCACCGGTCCCACCTGCGCCACCAGCGCTACCAGTCCCACCGGTGCCACTGGTCCCACCAGCGCCACCAATCCCACAAGCGCCACCGGTCCCACCAGCGCCTCCATTTCTACCAGTGCCACCAGTCCCACCAGCGCCTCCAGCGCCACAGGTCCCACCAGCGCCACTAGTCCCACCAGTGCCCCCAGCGCCACCAGTCCCACCAATGCCCCCAGCGCCGCCAGCACCACCTGTCCCTCCAGCGCCACCAGCGCCACCAGTCCCACCTGCGCCACCTGTCCCACCAGCGCCACCAGTGCCACCAGTCCCACCAGTGCCACCAGCGCCACCTGTCCCACCAGCTCCACCCGTCCCACCAGCGCCACCAGTCCGACCTGCGCCACCAGCTATAAAAATCCAACGGAGGCTCAATCCCAAGCTATAAAAATCCTAACTCAAACTTGCCAGAATTTTGTTGGGCTCGACTGTAGGTGGGATTACCTCGTGCAAATTGCAACTTTCAAACTACTCGAGGCCCTGTTGAAATCTACGTCCATTTTATGTGAAATAGATTCCTAAATAGAGAAATGCACAAAATATATTTCAAATTAACCCATTTTCACTTGAAATGAATATCAATAATTTTTCGAGTAATACTGAAAGGAAAACTCATGTCTCGATCCCTCGTGTCCTCCCAAAAATGTGCCTTTTAAAATTGCAATTAGATCAAAATTCAATTGTGAACTATCACAAATCTAATGATAATTTTAAAAGCCACATAAATTTTGAGATGTCATATATTGCTTAATTGTCCATTTAAAGGGATTTTCCTCTCTCTCTCTCTCTCTCTCTCTCTCTCTCTCTCTCTCTCTCTCTCTCTTTTATTTTTCCCTTATATTTAATGTAACTACTCAATGTAGAAATATAACTAATTAAGTTCAACTTTAAGAAATTTGATCCACTGTTATAATTTTTTAGACTTTCAAAACGTTTAACTTAAAAAAAATTGATCAAATTTTGAAAGGGAGGGTTATAACCAATCGCTCCGATTAATTTCTTGAACTATTTGTTTTGTGCTTCGCAAGCATTGCATATAGACATATATGGATAGGCTAGCCTTGTGCAAGTGCAAATTTCGAATTTTGCTTACTCAAAATTAGTGATGATTATTTGTGTATCATTCCCCCATACATATATAGACATGATGGATTTTAAATTTTAAATCTTATAATAAAATTTGGATCATGAACTAGATTTTCTCCATTTTATTTAAACAATGTGCTGTGTAATTTAAAATTTTAAATAATGTGACACAATATATACCGTTAAATGTAACAAAATAAAATCTGGTCTATGAAATTAAATAGTGTTATGGATGGAGAATTTGTTCTTAATTTAGCTGGAATATTATGGGTCATGCCGTCCTACGTCTTGGCCTAAGCTTATACGCTAGCTACTTCCATTCATGTACTGATGACGGACTTTGATTACATTCATTCAACAAATAATTAAGTACTAATTATCTTTTGCTAGCTCTTCCTGCTTGGCCGGTCGATCTTTTTCCTCTTTCAATTGATCGAACTAGTCCAATCGGGACTCTATATGATTCGATCTAACAAAAGGAAGAGACTATGAGAAAAATTTAATTACCCTTGCTCATTTATCTCTTTAGAAGATTTTTATTGGTGTAACATACATTATGACCCTAACTATCACCACTTTTTCACTTTGTACTACCAAATTTCCAAAAGTGATAATTAGATACCTAAAATACCCACATTTTTAATTACATAAAAAACTAAACAAAAAAAAAATAACTAAATTAAGAAATAATAATAATAATAATAAACAACAAAAGGAAAGACAAAAAAAGTAGTCACATGCGGCCCCTTTTCTATTCATTTCAATAATTTTTCCCTAACAAATTGGCGTTTTTGGCATGGGTTGATAGTTTGAGGTATTTAAATGCCATTTTTCATCCATTTAAATAGTTGTTGCAGACAAAGTAATCTTTTTTACATGGCTTGGTAGTTTGAAGTATTTAAATGGAAACATGTTATTCCTCATCTCTCATCCATCTGTTTTTTAAATCCTTTATTATTGGATCTATAGGATCCTACAGATCCAACGGTGAATTTTTATTTTTTTTTTAAATGGATAGAGATGGAAAAATACATTTCTCATTTAAATGCTACTATTTGAAGATGGAGGACAAAATGTATTTTTCCTTTTTTACTATTTGGGATGATAAGATCCATATTTCACATGAAGTGTGCGTATAACATTTTCTTGAATCTTATCACGAACCAAATGACAATCTAGCTCGATGTGTTTGGTCCTCTCGTGGAAAATTGGATTGGCAGCAATGTGGATGGCTGCTTGGCTATCACAAAACATCAATGCCGGTTGTGGATGAGGAGACTGAAGATCATGAAGCAAGTTCAGCAGCCAAGTGATCTCATAAGTAGTGGTAGCCATAGAACGATACTCAGCTTCTGCAGATGAACGAGAAACAATGTGTTGTTTCTTTGACTTCCATGAAATCAAAGAATCCCTCAAGAAGACACAAAAACCAGTAATAGAGCGTCTTGTGCCGAGGCATCCAGCCTAATCAGAATCACAAAAAGCTTTAAGATGTGAAACGAAAGTAGAGGGATAAAAGAGACCTTGGCCAGGAGAAGATTTTAAGTATCTAAGAACCCGAGTGGTTGCATCCATATGAGGCTGCCGAGGTGTATCCATAAATTGGCTCAAAATCTGCACTGAATAAGATATATCCGAGCGACTAATAGTGAGATTAAGAAGTCTTCCAACAAGTCTTCTATAACTAGCATAATCTGCAATGGAATCACCACTATGCCGAGACAACTTCAAATTTGTTTCCATAGGAAACTTGGAAGGCTTGGCAGCAAGCATACCACAGTCCTCCAAGATTTCTAAGGTGTATTTTCTTTGACATAGAGAAATACCCTTAGAAGTGCGAGCAATTTCCAAACCAAGGAAAAATTTTAGATCACCAAGATCCTTGAGCTTAAACTGGTTGTTCAAAAACTGAATAAGCTGAGTAATAGCATCAACATTATTACAAGCTAAAACAATGTCATCCACATAGACAAGAAGAGCAATAAAGCTTGTTCCTTGTGATCGAGTAAACAAGGAATAATCTGACTTGGATTGAATAAAACCATGGGAGATCAATGTAGATGGAAATTTGGCAAACCATTGCCGTGAAGCTTGCTTGAGGCCATACAAAGACTTGGTGAGCTTACACACTTTATTCTCCCCCTTAAGAGTGTATCCCGGTGGAAACTTCATATAAACATCCTCATTAAGTTCCCCATGGAGAAAGGCGTTATTAACATCAAGTTGATGTAAAAACCAGCCTTGTGAAGCAGCAAAAGCAAGTAGACACCTTACGGTTGTGATTTTAGCAACCAAGGAAAAAGTCTCATAATAGTCTAAGCCCTCACATTGTGTGTAACCTTTAGCAACTTGGCGGGCTTTATAATGTTCAATAGACCCATCTGGCTTAAGTTTCACTTTATAAACCCATTTGCATCCAATTGGAACTTTATTGGAAGGCAAATATCTTATAACCCAAGTGTGGTTATCTTCAAGGGCAGCAATTTCAGCATTCATGGCATCACGCCAATGCTGGAATTTGTTGGCTTGGTGAAAGAATTGAGGTTCATAGGTGGAGGAAACTTGCAAACAGTAGGCTTTATATGAAGGAGACAATTTATTGTAACAAAGAGAGGAAGAAAGGGAATACAAATTACCTGAATCAGAATGCATGGAATCTGGAGATGAAGCATGATGAGAAGCAAGTTGACAATGCTACTGCTGTAAGTAACCTGGTTTTTGCTTAACACGAGATGATCTTCGGGGAAGAGATGAAGAAATAGGATTGGGAACTAGATCAGGAACTGAATCAGATGCAAATAATGGAATAGAATGATGAGGTTCAGAATCAGGTGGATGTGATGATTGAATTGCAAAATATGGTGGTGAAGATTCTAATTGTGTTTGGATGGGAGATTCTAAAGGTATTTGAGGTGTAGAAGGAAAATCAGAATGATTTTGAGAAAGATCAGAAATAGGATTTGGTAAAACATAATGAGAATTAGAGGGTAAGAAAACACCATCAGAAGATGAATGTAGTGAACCAACAGCAAAAGGAAAAATGGACTCATGAAAGATAACATCTATAGAGATAAAAATAGAATGAGTATCAATGTCCAATAACTTGTAACCTTTTTGCTGAAAAGGATATCCAAGAAACACACAAGGTTTGGCTCTAGGATCAAATTTATGTCGATTTCTAGAAAGAGTAGATGCATAAAATAGACATCCAAAAACTTTAAGATGATCATATGTAGGAGGTTTAGCATAAACCAACTCATAAGGAGAAGTGTTTGATAGATTGGGTGAAGGAATGCGATTGATAAGATATGCAGCAGTTAAAATGCAATCTCCCCAAAACTTGAGAGGGAGGTGAGCTTGAAATCGAAAAGAACGAGCCACATTTAGAAGGTGTTGGTGTTTTCTTTCAACTACAGCATTTTGTTGGGGAGATTCTACATAACTGGTATAGCTCGGGACTCGCCGGCTACACGTGGATTTTAAATTTATATATTTGAACCACTCGCAATAGTACGTATCGATTGTACTATAGTAAGGGTGATCGAACCACAGAGATTATTGGTTGTTTTGCGTAATGGAATATGAAAAGGAACGTATTTAACTTAACTTAAAAAACAAAAATAAAAGTAAAGGTTGTAGAATTGAAGCTACAACAATAAGGTAAAGAATTGAAAGCGGAAATGAAATTAACTTAAAAGAAAACTTAGGGTGTTGATCTTTATCCAATCCTCAACCAATGAAATGCTTAAAGTCTATATGGTTCTTCCTAACATGCTTGATATGAGCGCGTAATGGGCGTCAACCATTACGACGACCTCGACGTGAAAACACTCTAGTTAAGAAGGAATCATAAAGCACCTAGGTTTACATTAATCTACTCCACGTAAAGACTAAACTATAATTGAAAAGACATTTACTCTACCAAAGGTGTGGAGAGATTAGTGTTCCCTAGCTTACTACTCTATAACACATCCTAATGAGTATACACAATACATGAAAACCCTAACTAGGCCACAATGACAAAATATCTAGTTTCACACCAAATCATTCCACATAAAGTTAAACTACAATTGAAAAAAACAATTAGACTACCAAAGGGGTGAAATGATTGGTGTTCCCTAGCATACCCTATAAGGTGACTCTAATGAGCAATCATACATCATGTCAAATAGCACCATTGAAAAAGACATCATTCTTGTTTCCAAGAATGTTGGTTTTACTCAAGACTTCAAGAAAAACTCATAGACAAGTTAAACTCTTTTTCATGAATAAATTTGATTGGAATCTTGATACCAAAACCTTTTAGCATGGGTTTTGATATCCTCTAGCCCTTAGCAATCATCAAACATCTAAAGAGAACCCTAAAAACCTCAAGAACACTTCATCGTTTTTGGATTGGATTTGGATCAAACCCTAAGATTAAATTAGCTAGACATGAATTTAAACTAATCTAAGCATGGAAATGAATGAAAACAGTAAAGGAACAAAGGAGAAATGAATTGAAATCAACTATATTAAACTTAAAGAAATTCGGATTACAAAAGAGGAAGAAAAATGAAGAACAAGCTAAGCTAGAACTTGAAATTTAGGAAAGGAAATTGTTCTCTGGAATTAAACCTAGAAAACGTGCATCAAAGTAAACTAAAACATGAAGAATTAAAGTGATACACCTGAGAAAATTCGAACAAACCCCAAAAGATGCATGTTCTAACCTAAAACCCTAATCTCATATATATAGAGATTTGGATTCACAAAAGACCATCAAGGATTAATCCTAGCCGCACAAACAGAGCTGGTCGGCGTCCAATTCTGTCCACAAAATCCAACTTATGATTTGAATTGCATAAAGAATGCAAAGATCTGGAAATATCTGATTTTCTGGAAGATGCGAAGTCGATCGATCGAAAATATGTCGATCGATCGAAAAGTCGATCGATCGAATTACTGGCTGTACAAATAGTGGATCGATCGAATTGCCTTGGACGATTCTTCAACTTGCAGGAAAATGGCTAAAGTACTCTTGATGTATTTTCAGGTCTAATTCAAGTGTTTTGAATTAGAATTCAACTAAGACCTGAAAATAAGATAAAACACAAAAACTACGACAAAACGTTATATATACAATACGAACTAGGTCTAACAAATGCAAATAAAAGGGTCTTGAATCGAATAATTCAAGACTTATCAATAACTAAGTTGATGTAGAACCGCTTTGATAGAATAGAAATCACTCATGTTAAATTCTGGACCATTATCCGAACGAAGGACTTTGATTCTAGAATTAAACTGAGTTTCAACAAAGTGAAAAAAAGATTGAATGAAGGTTCGGGTTTGATCTTTGGATTTAAGTAAATGAATCCATGTGAATCTACTATAATCATTGACTATAGTTAGAAAATAATGATGACCATTCCTAGAACCAACAGAGAAGGGACCACAAATATCACAATGTATTAAATCAAAAGGAGATAAAGAACAAGTAACACTGTGGGGAAAAGATAAACGTTTTTGACGAGCCAAAGGGCAAATTGTACAAGGATTGTCCAGCAAATCACATGAAATATGTGGATTATTGGAATGTAAAAACTGAGGTCTAGAATAGGATAAATGTCCCAACCTATAATGCCAAAGGTCTATAGAAACAGACTTAACATTTGCAGAAAAAGAAAAAGGTACAGGATTAGAAAATGAAGTCATAGCTGTTGGAGACAAAGCAGGTTCTTCCAGCAAGTAAAACAGTCCATTTGCCTCTCTACCCACTCCAATCATCATCCATGATGTTAGATTCTGTATGAAGCAATAGTTAGCAAAGAAAATGAAACAAAAATTGGAGGTTTGAACAAGCTTGCTAACTGAAAGAAGATTAAAGGAAAAATGAAGGAATGCACAAAACATTAGTGAGTGTTAAGTGTGCTGAAATTTGAACTGTACCGATGTGGGTAACAAGAGCAAATTGTCCATTAGGTATTTGACTTTGTTGGAAATGGTGGTTGTGATAGAGGTGAAAAGGGAAATGGAGTTGACCATATGATCAGTAGTGTGAAGTCCCGAATATTATTGGCTAATTTGGGAATATAATTTATTGGGATAGACAATTAAAATTAACTAGACGACTAGAGAATACAATGGCACGCACAGAGGATGTTTTATAGACCAAGAAATAAATTATAAAATGAGAGAATGTGCGAGAATGAGGGAGAAATTGAATAAATGCAAAAATGGGTTAAATAAATAAGAATTTATATGGCGCGTCCAAACGGCTCAACAGGCTCATCCGGACGGTACCTTATCATCACGTGGCGGACGCTTAATTCCACGCGCGTCCGGACGGTTCGCAATGAGCGGTGCACGGTCCTCTTAAACGACGCGCGTTCGGACGGTGGACGGTGTCTGTTCGGACGGTCTAATATGTGGTGCACGTCTTCTTAAATGGTGAGCGTCCAGACGGTGATTAGTACCTGTCCGCACGGTCTGCCTAAAATGGTGCGCGTCCGGACGGTTTGTGAAGCCCGTCCGGACAGGGTCCGGATTAAAGTGGGCAGTACGCCCATTTCTTTCTGTTTCTTTGATTTTGCTTCTCTATTTCCTACGGTTTTTCACCTAAAAACCTTGATATCTTGTAATCGAGCCGTTCAATCTTATATCCGACTTCGATAACGTAATCCTTGAAGCTCGATCTACGTGTTGACCGAACGTTTTGAGGTAAATAGTTAAACTCGCATCTTTTAGAGGATTTTGTTAAATCTTGTAGAAATGAGTTTAACTTGGTATTTTCTCTAGGTTTGGTGTGGTTTGGAGTTGCCATGAGCATCCCGAGCATTTGGTCACTGCTTGGTGAACTTTTGGTAAGTTTTCCATAGAAATTAGTTTTTGGTATTTTGTTAAAATGCTATATTATTGTGATTAACCCTAAGTGATGCTTATTGTTGTGAGTTTTAATGAGTACTCACAAGCGCACGAATCGTTTGTAATATAGTGTGTGTAAGTGTGAGGTCGAATCCACAGGGAAATGGTCAAATATTGGTGTCTTGTTTAATCAACCTCATTTTAACCTAGTTCCAAAGGTTTTAGGGTTGAACAAGAACAAAAACACTAAGCACAAGAGATGAAGTGAAATATGAAAATTAAAAGGAATTAAGGCTAAGGAATCTACCAAACCAAATCCAACAACTCACACTCTTGGTTCCCACTTGAACACCCAAAGAACATTAAGCCTTGGATGTTATTCAAGTCTCTTAACCACAAACTCTAGAACCATTAAATGAATCAAACTCAAAGATAAATCACAAAGAGTACCCATTTGAAATCAAATCATCCAATGTATCCATCAATGAACAAATCACAATGGATATCATCATTCAAACCGATAAAACAATGTATCCAACGGTTGAAACACATTAAATGTCCTATATCTACCACCAACCACATTCATTGCAAAAGATAAAGCATTAAATGAATGGAACTTGAACAACAAATATGATATAGCATTAAATGTGCAAGAAGTACAACAAGAGTGTGAGTGTCATCAATGGGAAGGTTTCATCCTCAACCCTAGTTGAGGTTACTAGCCTTCCATGACTAAGAACACCACAAGAAAATGAAGAACAAACATGGAAATGAAAGAAAAACTTTACAAAGAGAAATTATCTAAGAACAAAAGCTACTGAAATACACTATGAAATGGACGAAATTAAACCTATCTATCCTCTGAGATTGCTCTCCAACAAGGAGGCATGGCTATGGCTTTATAGAAGGGGATTATGGTTGGATCTCATGCAAAAAGACTCATCTACCCTTGTCTAGGGTTCCTCTCATGCTAGGGACAACCAAGCTCAGCAAATCAGCTTGTTCTGCACCGGAAATCAGAAGGAGAGTCACTTTTTGTTATGGAAAAGCTCCTGATTGGGCGTTCTGGAGCGTTTTTGCAATTGTCAGTTTTGGGCAAATTCGATCGATCGAATTATATTCGATCAATCGAGATCGGGCAAAATTTGATCGATCGAATTTAAGTTCGATCGATCGAGTTCTTCAGAACTTTCGAATTTTCCAAGCAATCCCACATGAATTTTGTCATTCCTCACTTATTGACCTATAAAACATAAAAACACAAAAACTAACCAAAGCATCAGAAAATAACAAGGCTAAAGGTCTAACTAATGTAAATCAAGGGGTCCAAATACACAATATTTGGCACTCATCACTTATGGGTTAGCAATATTGGGTTTAATAGAATAATTGGAAATTTTAGATAAATGTTTAGGAATTTTATAGTTTTATGGGTAAATTAGTAATATGGCTTTTGAGCAGTTCAAAATGCTACTAGGTGTGATTATTAGCTGGAATGCTAATTAATGCAATGTATTGTGTTTTAGCGGCACATTGCGGTTGAGCTTAGAGTTGTTTGGATAGTGGGAGTACAAGCAATCTGAGGTGAGTATTCTACTCACTGAGAAAATATATTTTTATGTATTATGGATTTGTAAAATGTATATTGTTTTATGGAACCGAACCAACCATATGATGAATTATATGCTTTGCGACAATTTGATTAGTTCGATTATGTTTAAAATATATCAATGATGTTTAAAAGATGATCCATGAGTGAAAAGTATTGAATTGATTTAAAGTGTTTGAGCATGCTGCGGTTGAGATTTAAATTATGCAAAATTGTTTGAGAACATGTTATGTTGCAACTGTTTATGTTTTATGAAGAAAAATATGTTTTGAATGATTTCAAAGTGTTTGATTTGTTTAGTTTTAAGGGAACATGATTTAGTAATAGCATGATTTCAGCGTGATACAATAGTGAAATATATACTGGTCAAGCACACAACATAGAGCATGTAGTATAGAGCATACATACCAGTAGTATCAGTATATCAGTATCAACAGCATATCAGTATCAGTAGCATAACAGTATTAGCAGCATATCAGTATCAGCAGCATATCAGTATCAGCAGCATAACAGTATTAGCAGCATATCAGTATCAGCGGCATTGTTAGCCCCAGTTCATGCATGTCATGTATAGCATTGTTTTATGAGTGATGTTTTTATGTTATGCGTAGTTTTTACCAGACGTGTTAGTATGCATAAGTATCTTAAATGAAAAGTGCTTATGTATATTTCTATCGGACGGTTGCACGAGTTAAATGCTATAACTTGAAAGTACATGGATTCATGACTGCCCAGGTGCGAGTAATGGCATGTCTATGAGTAAGAAGGTCGATTGCTATTGTTCTTCAGGAAAGACGTGTTAGCATAATTGAGTTCAACTCTAGTGCTCACATGATCTACTGACGGTCAAGGCATGAAACTGAAATATGATTAGAGATGGTGTTGCGAGTATTATGTTGAAGGATGATATCCTAGTATGGAAGAGTAAGAGGCCATACATTGAACTCGAAAGTACATGGATTCATGACTGCCTAGGTGCGAGTGATGGCATGCCTATGAGTAAGAAGGTTGACTGTTAATGTTCTTCAGGAAAGACGTGTTAGCATAATTGAGCTCAGCTCTAGTGCTCACATGATCTACTGACGTTCAAGGAACGGAGCTGAAATACGATTAGGGATGGTGTTGCGAGTATTTTGTTGAAGGATGATATCCTACTATGGAAAAGGAAGATGTCATGTTTTATTGCTTAAGACTTATGTGCTGACGTGATATCTGTGATGGAGTGATCGTGTGCACATATGTCTGAGCAACCGATGAAAAGTATTATTATAGAGGGGTCTATATGTAGAAACTTCCAAGCGGTAGATTGGAACTTCTACATATGTTCACAGCTATATAGTATGTTTTAAATTTTTCTGAACAGTCGGTGTTCGCTGCATTAGCTATTGGTATATTATGGCTAATATAGTGCTCGCGTGACTAAAAATAAAATAAAGGTTGGGTCTTTGTGAAAACTCAGTTAGTCTTATACCACTGAGGTCTTAGTATGTTTTTACTAAGGCGGTGAACTCGTCATTTCACCTATGTGGATGTGGATACCACCACAACTGTGTAGATGATATTCCAATGTTTGCAGGTACTCCTGAGGCGGACGATGATCTGGTAGCACATTATTTGGGTTACTACGATTGAAGCCTGTAGCGACAGTCGTAGTGGGATAGGACTATGGTGTCCTTATTTTTGGGTGCTTTTGTATATGGCTTGTGACGTATGTGTCACATATTAGTTTGTATAAGCCATTCTTTTGTAATAGTTATATGTAGTTAAACTTTAAACAGATAGACCTGTGTTATGGCTCACATTTGTTTAGATAACAAGTTTGTTTATAGTTATGCTTTTCCGCTTGATTGATGGTATCATGATTTATTCCGCTGTAGATGTAACTCTGTATATCAGGTACATGTTATGGGGCATGTGCCTATGTTGGATGAGCGACACGTAGTCGTGCCACTACGATGACTCATTTTTCGTTTTGCAAAAAAAAAAAAAAAAAAAAAAAAAAAAAAAAAAAAAAGGGTCGTCACAAGTAGCTCCAGTATCAATGATCCATGTATGAGGTTGAGGTGAAATAGAAGTATGACATGAAGAAAAAACAGAGTATTTAGGATTTAAAATCAATGAAGTACTATGATCAGAGAAAAAGGGTTTACCTTCAGTAGATGGAATCAAGCGGTCAGAGGTAGTATTGGAAAGACTACCTGCTTAAAGAGCTGACGATGAAGAATTGGTCTGCATGTTGTGCATGAATGTCATCAATTGCTGAACTTGGGCTTGAGAAAAAGGCATAGAAGGGCTATCTGTGGTCTGAACTTGATTAGCAGAAGAAGAAGACCCAGCAGTCTTGTTACGAGTGAACTTGAACCTGGGAGGAAAACCATGGATCTTGTAGCATTTTTTCAACCGTGTGACCAATCACACCACAATGGCTACAAATGGGTTTAGGCTTGCGTGAAGCCTGCTTGACATTTTGATTGTGAGCAGAAGGAGCAGAAGGTGATTTGCTTATTAACAAAGCCGAACTATCACCAAAATGAATGGATTGAGATATCCCTCCAGAAACTTCCCTCTGTCTTTCATCTTGTAAAATCAAAGAAAAGACTTTGTTGATGGGAGGAAGAGGCTCAAGTAACAAAATTTGGCCACGGATATTGGAGAAAGAATCATTTAACCCCATGAGAAAGTGGTAAATGTATTCTTGGTGAAACAAATCCATGATCGTCTTAGTACAACCACAGATACAGAGCCCACAAGAACAATGAGGAACAGGACGATAATTGGAAAGCTCATCCCAAACACTTTTAAGATGGGTATAATACGAGCTTACCGAGTTGGAACCTTGAGTAATATCAGCAATGGACTTCTGAAGCTGGAAGATGCGAGGGCCATTGCCCTGAGAGAACCTTTCCTTCAGGTCTTTCCACATGGCTTCAGTGTTGTCGATGTAGATTACACTAGCTGAAATCTCCTTTGAGACGGAATTGATGATCCAACTCAACACCATATCATTGCATCTCGTCCAGGCCTTGAAATTTGATGAAGATTCAGACGGTTTTGGCATTGAACCACCGATCAAACAAAGTTTGTTCTTGGCATTGAGAGTCATCAGCATCGATCGACTCCAAGAATTGTAGTTCTCACCATTGAGAACTTGAGAAACCAGAATGGAACTCGGACTGTCTCCATGATGGAGAAACAGTGAATCAGAAAAATCATTGATGATTGGGGAAGTAGAAGAAGAATAATTAGGGTTTTCCATGTGCTTTGATACCATGTTGAATATTGAAGATGAGGAAGAACTATGGAAAATAGAATAGAGAACAGAGAAAAGAAAAGCTAGGGAGAAAAATGATTTCTCTTGTATTGAATTTATCAATGTTGTTTACAAGACTAAGTATATTTACATTAAGAGTTAACTTCAGAACTGAATCAACTAACTCTCAACTTTATACCTTTATCTAACTATAGTAAACTTAAACTAACTTGCTAACTAAATAAACTCACTTGCCAGCTGGTATGTAACTAACATACCAGTCTGGTTTATTCAGTAACACTAAAACAAGTACGAAAGAAACTACAACAATAGGTCGATATCTAGAGAGAATTAATGATGTATCACCTGATCTTGGAAATTCGTGACATTAACATGTAATGAATAAAACTGTAAGAACATGCCATTGTTTTCATTCATCTGATCAAAACTTTCAATTATTTTCCCAGTACGTAGCATGTAGTAAGATCTTTATGACATGTTTCTATCATAAATATATATATATATATATATATATATATATATATATATATATATGAATGATGATTTGAGCTTCAACTCAAGGGGTCGATAAGGGGGTTGTAATTAACGAGAATCAGAACAATCAGCACAAAAAAAAAGAGATTGATAGTGATCGTTTTGCTTACAAGTACTGTTCCCATTTTTCTCCTACTGGTGGTGGTGATGTGTTATTTAAGGAAGAGAAAGCTAAAATCAAAAGGTAATTTCTTTTTTGTACCTGTTATTAAGTAGGATTTTGGATTATTTACTACTTATTTCACAAAGTGAGAAAAAAAAAAAAAAAAATTGACGTTTTAAAACTCTCTTTTCTTCTCCCTTTGGTCTTCATATGGATGGTGGCCGGAGGCAGATAAAAAACCAGATGGCAAAGTAGACAACATAGTAGCTGCTGGAAACTTCAATAACAATGTTCCTGATCTTCAAGTCTTTAGTTATGCTGATGTTGATGAGGCTACAAATAAATTTGCACTTGAAAATAAGCTAGGAAAGGGTGGTTATGGTCCGTTTACAAGGGAAACTTTTTTAATTTATAATAAGGAGTAACGTTAGATACTATAATTTTATCTAACATTCACTCAACAATACTGACATACATGTCACTCCAACTAACAATTGAAAAATTATTGTAACGTAAAAAGAAAAAAAATCTAATGATTGGTTAGGATCTCTTTCTCCTCTTATCAATTCTTCTTCTTCCCTCTAAACACCTACCATCGAGTCCCTTTCTCCATGTCTTGTGCCTACACCTTTAATTTGAAAAAAAAAAAAAATCCAATTTTCTATTTTTCCTTTTCCTAATTTCCCTCCTTGATTTTCCCCTATATGTTGATCAATCATAGGGGTAAAACAATTTTTTTTTTTTTTGTTTTCTTTTTCCTCTACAAGAAGACTCTTGGTACAATCACTATATGCCTGTCCCTTTCTTATTTTACACACAGACACACAAAAACTGACCACGAGTATCTATGTTGCAGGGCATACTAGCAAACGAATAGGAAATAGCAGTAAAAAAACTTTCAAAAGCTTCCACACAAGGATTTGAGGAGTTCAAGAATGAGGTCACACTCACAGCAAAACTACAACATGTTAATCTTGTGAAAGTTTTGGGATTTTGCATCGAAAGGAAGGAACAAATGCTGATCTATGAGTACATGCCTAACAAAAGCTTGGATTTCTACCTCTTTGGTTAGAATTTTTTTTTTCTGCTTATTACTTATTATAACACTAAATTAATGGACAAATATATATTGAGTTTAACTTGAAAATACAACTTTTTATGAGTTTTGAGTGTAGAAGGCATAAGCCAAATTGGGTTTGAAAATTAGTTTAAGCTTTAAAAAGAAGAAAACCAAGTTGAACTTAATTATTGAAGCATTATATTTAGGAAACGTACATGTAACAACTTTTTCTTCATAATCTCAATGATGCAGATCTTGCTAGACGATTTCTTTTGGATTGGGGAAAACACGTTGATATCATCAAAGGGATTACTCAAGGACTTCTATATCTCCAAGAATACTCACAATTGACAATAATTCATCGAGACCTCAAACCTAGCAACATTTTACTTGACAGCGAAATGAAACCCAAGATCTCTAATTTTGGTATGGCTAAAATTTTCATGAAAGACGAACATGAAGCAAATACAGACCGAATTGTTGGAACATAGTAAGCACTTTAATGATTAAAGTTTGATAAATTAAGCATTATAGTCAAATAACTAATTGTTATGTATAATCAATCATTGCATTTGCATGCATGCAGTGGTTACGTTCCTCCTGAATACGTTAAACGAGGCTTATACTCTATCAAATATGATGTTTATAGCTTTGGAGTTCTACTCCTACACATCATAAGTGGGAAGAAGAATGCGTGTTGTTATGGTCTAAATGAAGATTTGAACCTCCTAGAACACGTAAGTTGGTTTAATCATGCTTGTGTTTTTTTTTTTTTTTTTTTTTTTTTGTTGGTGTGATTGGGAATTGGATTTTGCTTATGAGCAGCAAGATTGATATCGTGGTTCCACTAATTTTTCTCAGGCATATGAGCTGTGGAAGTTAGGCAAAGGCATGGAGTTTATGGATCCATCTCTGGATGATACACTTTCATCGTGTAAACTAATCAGATGCCTGCAAATAGCTCTTTTGTGCATTCAGGAAAATGCAGCTGATAGGCCATCCATGTTGGAGGTTTCTTCAATGCTAAAAAGTGAAAGTGCTGCTCTTCCAATTCCAAAAGTGCCTGCTTTTTCTAAAAGAACAAACGAAGATGAGGAAAATAAATCTGAGTTGCAGCTAGAAATTTGTTCTATTAATGATACAACAATGTCCCAATTTGTAGCCTGATAATTAAGCATGGAGGCCTTTCTGAAACACAGTTTAATAGTGGGGGGAAAATGTTTTACTGTTTTAGTGTTTGTTTTAGACAAGGTATTTACATGTCTTTCTTATCATTAATGTAATGACATTTTTAATTTTTTGCTAACCGTCTTTTTAGAATCTACTAATAATCTACTTTTGAAAAAGTCAGGGTGTAATTGCCTTCCCGACAATCAGACATACAATTGTGAGAGGTCCGATAAGTCTCACATGCTCGAACAAATGAGCTTTATTGATAACCTTTCATAATTGCAAAAAATCCCTACAATCCAAGATTCTATGAAGGAATTGAGGCAAAAGAGATAGCAAACCACTCATCGAGTATTTTATATTGATAAACTGATCAAAATATAGAAACTGGAGGCTAAAGCCATGTTAATATGCTTATATAGAACCTAAATTCGAAACCCTAAATAATAATAATAAAAAAAACAAAATAAAAACACTTTGTGGTAAAAATAATACAAAACGACTACTTTTTGCTAGTAAATGTTGAAATTACAAAATTTTCATGAAATACAAAATTGTAGCCCCTGAATAAGCTTTTCAACGCCACCAAGTTTGTTTCAATCTAATGTCGAAATCAAAAGATATGATTTTTTTTTTAAAGTAAAACGCGCGGGTAGAACTGGCCTGCATCACAAGTCCTCCACGCTCATCGTGCTACCAGTTCAGAGATTGTTGCATCATTATTAGAACAAATTTCTTAACATAGAAGGCTTGTCTTTAGCGTTTTCCTGGACGCATAAAAGAGCTATTTGCATTCATTTAATTAATTTGCACGATGAAAGTGTGTCACCTAGAGAAGAATCTATAAATTAGGTGCCTTTGCCTTATTTTCGCAACTTATATGCCTGAAATTATAGAATATTAAGCATCAAATACTTGGAAAATAGTTTTGTATATATATAGGTATTCAGCAATAGAAAATAAGTGCGATATTTTGATCCACGGCTGTCTTAGCAATGTTTAGTTACTTACATATTCTAGGATGTTTAGGTTCTCATCCAAACCATAATAACAAGCATCCTCTTGCCACTAATGATTTGTAGAAGTAGAACTCCAAAGCTGTAAACATCGGATTTGATGGAGTACACACCTTTTCTAACATACTCAAGAGGAACATAAACGCTGCATTGGATATTTTAACGTCAAAATTAATAAGTTAACTGACAAGAAAGATTAGGTTATAAAGCTTTTAGGCAAAGTACTTACTATGTTCCAACAATCCGACCTGTGTTTGCTTCAAGATCATCTTTCCTGAAAATTCTAGCCATACCAAAGTTTGAGATCTTGGGTTTCATCTCATCATCTAATAAAATGTTGCTAGCTTTCAAGTCTCGGTGAATAATTGTCATTCTTGAGTATTCTTGGAGATATAAAAGCCCCTGAGTAACCCCTTCAATGACATCAATGCGTTTTCTCCAATCCAGTTGATATCGTCTTGTAGGGTCTATGTCAAATTAGATCTAGCTTGAATAGTCAGTCATTTAATTATCATGAGGCTAATTAGATGCGGAAAAATGCTAAAAAAATTATATAGGCAACTTGTGCCAGTATCCCTATAAGCTTGAACTGAGATGACCATGGTTTTGTTTAAGCTTACAAGGTGTTTGGCACAAGTGAATTGCATGCAGCCTTCTATGCAAAAGATGTAATTGAATTGTAGGAAAGATATCAGACCAAAGAGGTAGAAGTCTAAGCTATTGTTTGGCATGTACTCATAGATCAGCATTTGTTCATCCCTCTCGATGCAAAATCCCAAAAGTCGAACAAGATTTACATGTTGCAGTTTCGCAGTAAGTATAACCTCATTCTTAAACTCTTCAAACCCTTGCGTAGATGTTTTTGAAAGCTTTTTCACTGCTATTTCTTGTGCATTTGGTAATACACCCTGATAAATAAATAGACACCCATGGTTAATTGGTATCTTTCCATCATTAAGATACTGCAAGACATTTTCTACTCCTGCAGCCAAAATGTAGCATGGGAGTGGTTAATTTATAGATAGAGTTATATATGTTTCTGGCAATTTATTTATTCTAAAACTTGAAGCATTGTAATGATGATGGGGCAATGCCACAATATATGTAGTTTGACAGAAGTTTATATACCTTGTAAACAGGACCATAACGTCCCTCTCCAAGATTATTTTTAATTGAAAATCTCTTTGTAGCTGCCTCAATGTCAGCTAAAATAAAGACTTGCAGATTCGGAACATTGCCATTAAACTCTCTTTGAACTACTATATGATTAATTTTGGATCCTTTAGATGTAACAACCATTCAAAAGAGACAAGAGAAGAGAAGATGCACAAAAGTGTAAGTTCCTCAATCATGGTGGTTAATAGTAAGTAATCCTAACTTCCAAGTATAGATGGTGAGTACATGTAGTAGAAAAATTTTACCTTTTAATTTGAGCATTCTCCTCCTTAAGCAACAGATTACAAGGGCTAGTAGGAGAACAAAGGTAGCAGTTGTAGTCAAAACGATCACTAATAAAATCGCCACTTGGGTTGTCCATTATTTCCTTCCCTTTGAGCTGATAAAGCATCTCAATCATGATAGAATTTATGAGAGACAAATATGTCAGAAAAGATCTTAAAACAATGTCGCTGTCAAGCTTCTAATACTTTCGATTGCTGAAATAATTCGATGTTCATATAGTTTAGTTTAGTTTAGTTGATTGAAGTAATGCCAGATAATCTTCGATAGATATCAATGTCATATATGTCATGTCTTATCTCTTTCTAAGACAACTCAATAACTCCATGAAAAGTCAGTTTCCTAAGGCCAGTAAGGGCAGGAGAAACATTAAACAAAAGACAAAAAACTCATGTAAGGATAGGGATCCCCTATAATCTCCTGCCCGCGGAGGAGGGGCAGGGGAAATTGAAGGGGGGCCATGCCCGGGCCCCCTGCCCCCCTCTCATAGACCCTGCTCAAAGAAGAGGGAGCAGGGTAACGTACAACAAAGATCCCAATTGTAAGAAATCCCGGTCCGTTCTTGTAGGCATTTCCCTAATACGAGGGCAATTAGATTAACATTCTAAAAGTATTATTTGAACATTGTGGAGAGAACATCAAATAGATTATCAAGTCTGCTGCATCTCTTACCTGCTAGAGAAAGCTCCCAATTGTCATCGTAAGGTACTTGCCACACAATGTAACCAAGTAGTTCCTTCTTCTTGGCATAAGAAAACTTAATTTTGACCACCTCAACATCATCAAAGCCGATCCAGACCGATCCAACTGTGCAGGATTTCACTACATATGTAGCATTGAATGTTACTACAGCTCCATTTCTCTAAATGTGAGCCTTGATATCCTTATAGATCATGTCTCCTTTCAGGTGTAATGGTTGGACCTGTTGCCGATGCACCAATTGCATTGTCGTTGGGATTCTTTAACGTCCACGCATAGCCATAGAAAGGCAAGGCCAAGACCAACTTTTCAGCAGACAAGCCCCTACCAATCCATGCACCAATGCCATAATCGGTGCTAACATTGCTTGATGGGTCATATAAGGCTGCTAGAGCCCCTGTAAAGTTTGACTACTGAGGCCTATGGTAGCCAAAAGCGTTGACATGAACCCAATTCAAGTTATCCCTTATGGAGTCCACTGGGAAAGAAGCGATATCCACATCCGGTGAGTATTGAACAGCAGCAGTCAAGATCAATTCTGTCTGGCTAGAGTTTTTTCCCTCATAATTGACGGCGGCTCGCCACTCCTGAAAGAGTATCCCCATATTGTGTTAAAGATATGATCCCTAACGTATCAATCAAGGGAACCCGTCGAGAGAATCATGTTGTAGATGATGAGAAGAAGCAATCACCAGCTCATGGTGCATATAAGGAAAGCTATGCAGCAAATCATGTTGCATGCTATCAATACACACTGCTTGACCATCACTCTAAGTCCTAGAAGGGAAGTGCAGCAAATGCATGCTACCATGCAAGGCAAGAACACAATCACAGTAATGAAGAGATTCGGCCTAAATAGAAACTTGTCAATCATCATTGATTTGGTGAATTGTAACCATCAATACTTTCCATTTTCTGTACACCTCAATACTTGTATATATTGTGATAGATACCACATTGTAATACATTCATTCAAACAGTTGAAATAATACAGCATCTTCAAATTCAAACTTGGTATCAGAGCCATATTGGCTAACACCTCTCTTTTTTTTTCGATCCATCTCTCCCTTCCACTGTTTCCATGGCTTCTGGAAGTTCCTCAACAGTTTCTGCTCCTTCCTTTGTTGTCCCCAACATTACTTCTTTGGTGACAACCAAACTTAAGGGTCCAAACTACATGAGTTGGACTACTCAGTTTCCTCCTGCTTTGAGCACACATGACCTTCTAGGCATGGTTGATGGCTCTGAAGTTTGTCCGTCCAAGTATGATGTTGATGCAGAGGGCAAACTCACATCTACTCTCAATCCAAATTTTTTGGTATGGCAGAAAAAGGACCAATTTGTCCTAGCCTGGCTCAAAGCCACACTCTCGAAAAAGGTGTTTTCCATGGTTTATGGACTCAACACTGCTCAACAGGTTTAGGCACATCTAGCAAAGCGGTTCACGCCTATCTCTCGAACCAGAATTTCCAACCTCAAGAGGCAATTTCAGACCATCAGCCAAGGGTCTAAAAGTTGCACAGATTACCTGCTCACAGCCAAGAACCTTGCCGATCAGCTTGCCGCAATAGGCAAAGGGGTTGAAGATGAAGATCTTATCTCCTATATGATTGGAGGACTCAACCCCTCTTACCATACATTTGTCACCACCTTCAACTATGGCAACCGTGATGTACAAGTCTCCTTTGAGGATTTCCAGACTGAATTGCTCAACTATGAACAGCTGCTCGAGGCACATCAAAAACCACTTCAACCGGATGGAGGACAATTTGCTTTTCATCTTCATAAACAGAAAACTCAGCCATTCCAGCATAGAAAATATCGCTCTCCTCAGTATGGCAGGAACTCTTCTAGACAACCCTTGCACCATCAACCTACTGCCCCTCCTCACCACTCAGCACCTCCACCACCCAAGTTTACTGCATCCCTTCATTATGGTAAACCCCTCAATTCTTCAACTCCTCTTTTTCCTAATAGTCGTCCCGCATGTCAGATCTGTGGGAAGATCAGCCATCAAGCATTGGATTGCTACCATAGGATGGACTTTTCCTTTCAAGGCAAGCATCCACCTGCTCAATTAGTAGCAATGGCAGCCTACTCTCCAGACACAACCGAAGTTGAAAGCCCTGGTACCTAGACAGTGGATCCTACCAGCATGTCACTTCTGAATTGGAAAAGCTCATCATCCAACAACCTTATCAAGGTCAAGAAAGTGTGACAGCCGGCAATGGCAGTGGCTTGCAGATAGCCAACACTGGTTCTTCCCTAATCTCTACACCCTCATCTCAATTCTTTCTTCACAAAGTTTTACATTGCCCAAATGCTTCTGCTAATTTACTGTCTATCCAAAAATTTTGTAGAGATAATAACTGTTATTTTATTCTCACATCTACCCATTTTACCATTAAGGACATGCAGACCAAGGAAATTCTGCTGGAAGGGCCAAGTGAAGTAGGGCTTTATCCCATTTATCTTAAGCATCTCCAATCCAATAAAGTCAAGAATCAAGCCTCTTTTCTATCTTCCACAGCATTCCTATCTCACTTCACTGCCTTCCTAGGTGTCAATGCCCCATTGACATTTGGCATACACGACTTGGTCATCCATCTAGTTCTGCTATGAATAAGCTGATGCAGCAAGCATTAATCTCTTGTAATGGTTCCACCAAAATGAATAAATTATGTGATTCTTGTCAAATTGCCAAAAGCAAAAAATTCCCCTTCCCTGACTCCCATCATATCTCTAAACATCCACTTGACTCAATTCACTCGGATGTATGGACATCCCCAATTTTATCACTTGGAGGCTGTAAATTTTATGTCCTTTTCGTTGATGATTTTTCCAGGTTTTCCTGGCTCTATCCTTTTGCGGGCTAAAGTCCTTACTTGTTTCATCAAATTTAAAACCCTTGTGGAAAAACTATTCTCCTGCCCCATTAAACAACTTCAAACTGACAATGGGGGAGAATATGTTTCCTTGGCCTTTAAACAATTCACGGACACACATGGCATCCTACATAAGTTCACTTGCCACTATACATCCGAGCAAAATGGTGTTTCTGAACGTAAGCATTGACACATAACTGAAACTACCTTGTCCCTCCTTGCTCAATCACAACTCGCTTCTCATTATTGGGTTGATGCATTCCTTACAGCAGTCTACCTCATCAACCGTCTCCCTACTCCTGTTTTACAGCATCAATCCCCATATTTTGAACTCCTTCAACGCCATCCAGATTAAACTCTTCTCAAAACCTTTTGCTGTGCCTGCTCTCCCTTGCTCAGGCCCTACATTCCACATAGACTATCCTATAGAAGCACCAAGTGTATTTTCTTAGGGTACAGCAACACTCAAAAAGGCTATAGATGCCTTGACCTCACGATCAATCGCGTATACACCTCTCGGCATGTTATCTTTGATGAACAGCAATTTCCAGCAGCTCATGCAAGCCCTGCTTCCAAGCCCTCTACAGCTGAAGCTCCTCCCAGTGTTGTCCTTTCCATCCCACCAGGTATCTCTACTCCCTCCTCTTTACTTTTATCCCCTACTACTACTGCCCCTGCCTTATCTTCCCATACTCAGCCATCAACCTCTAAGGATGCTTCTCCTTCACCGAGCCTTCCCTCTCCTACACCCATTTCTATCCTAGAGGCCCCCTCTCCACCTCCTACTCCCCTGGAACCTGGTCTTCCTGAGCCTACCTCTCCTTTGGAACCTGCTCTTCCTCGCACTCCTAGCTCTCCAAGTCCCCCTACACTCCCTGATAACCCACAGCCCCCCACTCGCATGCTCACTCGATCTCAACCAACTCCCTTCATCCCAAATCCTTTCCTGACTACAAATTGTATTCCTCTACCAAGTACCATCTTCTAGCTCTCACTAGTGTCACCTTCCCTGCTGAACCCCGGACATATAACCAAGCTGTTCAGAACCAATGTTGGCTTAATGCTATGAAAGCTGAGTTTGCTGCTTTACTGTCTAACCATACTTGGACTTTGTGTCCTCGTCCTATCCACCAGAAAGTTTTCCGCAACAAATGGGTTTTTAAACTCAAACAAAATTCTGATGGCACGATTGATAGGTATAAGGCCCGGCTCGTGGCCAAGGGCTTTGATCAAGAGGAAGGGGTGGACTTTAATGAGATATTCAGCCCTGTCATCAAGCCAGCAACCATTTGGTTAGTCCTGGCCCTCACGGTTCACTTCCATTGGGTTATCCACCAACTTGACATTTTCAATGCCTTCCTTCACGGCTACCTTGAGGAAGAGGTCTTCATGGAACAGCCTAAGGGGTTTGAAGATCCACATTTTCCTGACTATGTATGTCATCTTAACAGGTCCATTTATGGCTTGAAACAGGCGCCCCGTGCTTGGTTCATGTGCTTGTCCCAAGCCTTACTGGAATTGGGTTTTTCAAACTCAGCAGTTGACACTTCTCTTTTTATGTTTCATCATAATTCTGTGCATATTTTTGTACTCATATATGTGGATGACATCTTAGTTTCCAGCAACTCTCCATCAGCCATTTCAAGTCTTATTAGCCGCTTGCAACGTGAATTTGCAGTCAAAGATTTGGGGGCCTTGTCCTACTTCCTTGGCATTCAAGCTACTCAGCTACCTCATGCTCTTTACCTCACGTAGAGCAAATACATCACTGATCTTCTCTGCAGAACCCACATGGATAGCGCTAAACCTGCCTCCACACCTTGCACTCCTGCTGTGAAACTCTCCCGCTTTGTTGGGGACCCTCTTGCTGATCCATCTGAGTACCGTCACATCGTAGGTGCCTTGCAGTACTGTACTCTTACGGGTCCTGACATTGCCTACAGTGTGAACCAGCTCTGCCAGTTTCTGCACTCCCCAACCATAGTCCACATGGTTGCTGCCAAACATGTCCTGAGGTACCTAAAGGGGACACTCAACTTTGGCCTATGCTATACCCGAGGATCCTTGCAACTCAATGGGTACTGTGATTCTGATTGGGCTGGTAGCCCTGATGACCGAAAGTCCACCACTGGCTATGGGATTTATATCGGACCTTGCCTCATTTCTTGGGCTGCCAAGAAGTAATCAGTCGTTGCCAAGTCCAGCACCGAAGCGGAATATAGATCAATGGCCCTTGCTGTTTCTGAGATGTATTGGTTGAGGATTTTGTTTCAAGAGCTTCGTGTTCCTCTCTTACTCACTCCCTGCCTATGGGTTGATAACCTTGGTGCCCTCTCCTTGTCCTCTAATCCTGTGTTCCACGCTCGCACCAAACACTACAAAAAAAAAGATCATTAGCGGCGACTTTTTGTCGCCGCTAAAAGTCTTTTTGTCGCCGCTATTGATCAATAGCGGCGACATGTGGCCGCTAATGCAGTCGCCGCATATACTCCGCCTCTAAAGATCAATAGCGGCGACATATAGAGTCGCCGCTAATGTTCGCTCAATAGCGGCGACAAATGTCGCCGCTAATAATATTTTTTGGCGCCGCAAAAAAATTATAGAATGGAGGTCATTGTCGCCGCTAATGATCTATCATTAGCGGCGACACCAAATGTGGCCGCTAATGTGCTATCATTAGCGGCGACATACGGGTCGCCGCTAATGATATGAAAAAAATTAAAAAAACATTATTAGCGGCGACAAATGGGTCGCCGCTAATGATATGAAAAAAAAAAACTTATTAGCGGCGACATACGGGTCGCCGCTAATGATAATAAAAAAAATTAAAAAAAAAAAAAAGAAATAAAGAAAAAAAAAGAAATAAAAGAAAAACCCATCAAAAGACCCAGGACTGCGAATGACTTCATAATAAGCAAAGAAACATGAAAAATTACCAAACAAAGTCCTAATTTTTACTTGTTACTATTCTTGTAATCAACATTAACATTCAAATTAACACAGAATCCAACAAAAAAAGCCAAAAAAAAAAAAAAAAAATGCATTAAGCATGCAAATACAAAAGAAAGGGCCAAAAAAAAAAATACATTAAGCATGCAAATACAAAAGAAAGACCCAGGACGTGGGTCTCTTGAGAGGACTGCGAATGACTTCATAATAAGCAAAGAAACATGAAAAATTACCAAACAAAGTCCTAATTTTTACTTGTTACTATTCTTATAATCAACATTCACATTCAAATTAACACAGAATCCAACAAAAAAAGCCAAAAAAAAAAATGCATTAAGCATGCAAATACAAAAGAAAGGGCCAAAAAAAAAAATGCATTAAGCATTCAAAATACAAAAAAAAAGACCCAGAACGTGGGTCTCTTGAGAGACCCATGGCAGGGTCTCTCAAGAGACCCACGGCTGGATCTCTTGAGAGACCCTGCTGTGGGTCTCTTGAGAGACCCAGGATGTGGGTCTCTTGAGAGACCCACGGCAGGGTCTCTCAAAGAGACCCACATCCTGGGTCTCAAGAGACCCACGGCTGGGTCTCTTGAGATGCACAGTGGTGGTCGTCGGGAGAGAGAGAAGAAGAAGAGAGAAGAAGAAGAAAGAAGAAAGAAAGAGAGAAAAGAAAACCATGGAGAGCTATGGAGAGATGAGAGACGGATCAGATAGAAAGAGTAAAGAAAGAAATATTCTGTCTCTAGAGATTAAGAGAGATGAGATACTTATGAGTGTGTGAAAAGGAGAAAAAAACAAAAAATTCAAAACTTTGCATTTTGTTTTGGCTGTGCGCGCGGGACGCGAAAATTTCGTGTCCCGCGCACTGTACTCCAAAATTTAGAACCAATTTTTAAGAAAAATAAATTTAAAAATAATCTAAAAATAAAATAAAAAATATATATTTTAAAAAACAAATTAAAGAAAAAAAAATAAAATGAAAAAAACATTTTTGTTTAAAAAAAATTAAAATTCAAAAAATTTGAAATTTTTTTGCTGCAGGACCCCAAAATTTAGAGTCGTTTTCTTCCAAAATGGCTCCAATCACTTATAAATTCGAAAATAATCTATATATATATATATATATATATATATATATATATATATATATTAAAAAATAATTAAACAAATTTTTGTTTAAAAAAAATAGAAAATTAAAAAAAAATTAAAACCAGTTTTTATTTATTTATTTATTTATATTTTTTTGTTATTTTCTATTTTTCTTAATTTTAATAATTTTATCAATGGTGTCCTTTTTCATTATGAGAGAAAATTGACATTTTTTGATAATTTTAGGAGGAACATTGACATAATTAATAGTTTGTGATCAATCATGGTACTGTACATGTGATCGATCGTGGTACGATTTATGTGGTCGATCGTTGTACGATCTATGTGATCGATCGTGGTACGATTTATGTGGTCGATCGTTGTACGATCTATGTGATGCAACGTGGTACGATCTATGTGATCGATCGTGGTACGATACATGTGATCGATCGTGGTACGATCTATGTGATGGAACGTGGTACGATCTATGTGATCGATTGTGGTACGATACATGTGATCGATCGTGGTACAATCTATGTGATGGAACGTGGTATGATATATGTGATCGATAGATTATCCGATCAATCAAGATAGATCAATATGATCGATAGATCATCTGATCAATCATAGTAGATCATCTGATCGATCATGATAGATCAATAGGATCGATAGATCATCCAATCGATCATGATAGATCATCCAATCGATCATAATAGATCAATAGGATCAATACGTCATCCGATCAATCAAGGTAGATCATCCGATCGATCATGATAGATCAATGTGATCAATAGATCATCCGATCAATCATGGTAGATTAATGTGATCAATAAATCATCCGATCAATCATGGTAGATCAATGTGATCAATAAATCATCCGATCAATCATGGTAGATCATTTGATCGATCATGATAGATCAATAGGATTGATAAATCATCCGATCGATCATGATAGATCAATAGGATCGATAGATCATCTGATCAATCATGGTAGATCAATAGGATTGATAAAATCATCTGATCAATCATGGTAGAATATCCGATCGATCATGATAGATTAATAGGATCGATAGATCATCCGATCGATCATGATAGATCAATAGGATCGATAGATCATCCAATCGATCATAATAGATCAATAGGATCAATACGTCATCCGATCAATCAAGGTAGATCATCCGATCGATCATGATAGATCAATGTGATCAATAGATCATCCGATCAATCATGGTAGATTAATGTGATCAATAAATCATCCGATCAATCATGGTAGATCAATGTGATCAATAAATCATCCGATCAATCATGGTAGATCATCTGATCGATCATGATAGATCAATAGGATTGATAAATCATCCGATCGATCATGATAGATCAATAGGATCGATAGATCATCTGATCAATCATGGTAGATCAATAGGATTGATAAAATCATCTGATCAATCATGGTAGAATATCCGATCGATCATGATAGATTAATAGGATCGATAGATCATCCGATCGATCATGATAGATCTACAGGATTGATAAATCATCCAATCGATCATGATAGATCTATAGGATCGATAGATCATCTGATCAGATTAATGCACAAGGTCAGATGGTCTATCGATCCTATTATTCTATCATGATTGACCAGACTATCACTACAAAAGGATCTTATTATTCTATCATTATTATTATTTTTTTGGGAAAAGTACACATAACCCCCTCAAACTACCACTCAATTGTCAATGTACCCAACAAACTACCAATTGTGTTAATGTCCTCCCTTAAACTACTAAAAAATGTCAATGTAACTCCTAAGACCAACAAAAAGACAAAAATGACCTTAATTTTTTTTGAATAAGACAAAAATGTCCTCATAAATTCAAAAAATTAAAACTAAAAGAATAAAAAATAAAACAAATGAAGAAAAAGAAAAACAAATTTTTATTAAATTAAAAAACGAAAAAAGAACAATTTTTTTCTAAAGAAAAAAAACGAAAAAATAACAGAAATTTATTTATTTATTTAAAAAATAAAACAAATTAAAAAAAAAAGTTTTTATTAAAATAAAAAGACGAAAAAGAACAATTTTTTTTAAAAGAAAAAAAAACTGAAAATTATTTTTTTTAAAAAATAAAAAATAAAAAATAGTTTTAAAATTTTTTTTTTTTTTGAAGAAATTTTTGTTATTTTATATTTTTTTTAATAATTTTATTTTATTTTAATAATTTTATTAATGACACTTTTGTCATTATGGGGACATTGACATTTTTTGGTAGTTTAGGGGGGGACATTGACACAATTGGTAGTTTGGAAGGTACATTGACAATGAGGTGGTTGTTTGAAGGGGTTATGTGTACTTTTCCCTATTTTTTTTATTTTTATTTTGTAGGATCAATAGCGGCGACATTTAGATGTCGCCGCTATTGATCTAGCATTAGCGGTGACTTTAGAAGTCGCCGCTAATGAATATGATTTATTATTTTTTTTATTGCGTAGGATCAATAGCGGCGACCCCAATTGTCGCCGCTATTGACCAATTATTAGCGGCGACATTTAGAATTCGCCGCTATTGATCTAGCATTAGCGGTGACTTTAGAAGTCGCCGCTAATGAATATGATTATTATTTTTTTTCTATTTTTTTTTATTGTGTAGGATCAATAGCGGCGACCCTAATTGTCGCCGCTATTGACCAATTATTAGCGGCGACATCTAAATGTCGCCGCTATTGATCTATCATTAGCGGCGACAATAGAAGTCGCCGCTAATGAATATGATTTATTATTTTTTTTCTATTTTTTTTATTGTGTAGGATCAATAGCGGCGACCCTAATTGTCGCCGCTATTGACCAATTATTAGCGGCGACATCTAAATGTCGCCGCTATTGATCTAGCATTAGCGGCGACAATAGAAGTCGCCGCTAATGAATATGATTTATTATTTTTTTTCTATTTTTTTTATTGTGTAGGATCAATAGCGGCGACAATTGGGTCGCCGCTATTGACCAATTATTAGCGGCGACATTTAAATGTCGCCACTATTAATCTTGCATTAGCGGCGACTTTAGAAGTCGCCGCTAATGAATATGATTTATTATTTTTTTTCAATTTTATTTATCGTGTAGGATCAGTAGCGGCGACCCCAATTGTCGCTGCTATTGACCAATTATTAGCGGCGACATCTAAATGTCGCCGCTATTGATCTAGCATTAGCGGTGACAATAGAAGTCGCCGCTAATGAATGTGATTTATTATTATTATTATTTTTATTTTGTAGGGTCAATAGCGGCGACTCCAATTGTCGCCGCTATTGAGCCATTATTAGCAGCGACCAACAAGGGTCGCCGCTAATGATGGGTCAATAGCGGCGACAAATGGTCGCCGCTAAAGATCTAATGTATATTTGCGGCAACTTTTTAGCGGCGATAGGTTGGTCGCCGCTAAAGATCACTCATTAGCGGCGACCTCTAAATGTCGCCGCTAATGAGGTGTCTTTAGCGGCGACTTTGGTGTCGCCGCTAAAAAGTTGGCCGCTAATGTGCAAATTTCTTGTAGTAAAACTTTCCATTTTTTGTACACCTCAATACTTGTATATATTGTGATAGATACCACACTGTAATACATTCAAATTGTTGAAATAATACAGCATCTTCAAATTCAAATTTATTGGTCATGTCGGAGCTTGTGCTTGCTAAAACCCAAGAAAGGTCTAGGCCTTGGAAGCCATAAAGCCTTGCCATCTTCATTGAAGAGTCGATGAAATTTTTCTATAGGGAGCCTTGCTGACCATCAATGAAAGGATTGCATAGTCTGCGCTTTCACCCCCAATAGAAAGGAGGGTGGTGATTGATGAGTTCTTTTGTTTAACAGTGTTCGCGAAGGTGGAGAAGTATTGCTCATCAGAAGATGAGATAGAGAGCTCGGAGGACAAAGTGTTAAGTTCAGCATGTTAAAATAAATATATGAAATAGAGAATATATGTGAAAGAGAAAGAGAGCGAAACAGAGAGAGAAGGGAAAATATATTAAGGACTACATTGTATTGAGTAGTGTATACATAATATATTACAAGAGACCTATATATATAGATAGGTTATGAGTAGTGACAAAAAACCCTAGAATATTTAAGGTAGGAAAGAAAACTAATTAAGGTAGGAAATAAATCATAATAGGAAAGACAATAATATATTCTAACATCGCCCCCCTCAAACTCAAGGTGGAAGATTTTGAAATCTTGAGTTGAAATTAGAAGCCGGATTTTAATGCAGCCGATTGTTGGATCAAAACGGTGCCGGCGAGAAAGGCTGAAAGTGACGGCCGGAGAACGGAGACTAGCCGTTAATCCCGTAAGGGGCCAACCCGCAACAGACAATGATGGTTGGAGAACGGAAACTAGCTGTCAATCCTGTGAAGGGCCAAACCACATTGTGCCAAAAGGCTGAAGGAGACGGCTGGAGAACGAAGAACATTCGTTAATCCCACACTACAAAAAAAACAGGGAATTTGCCACGTGGCTACAGTAGCAGTTAGTGTAGCCACGTGGTCGTATAGCAACGTGTCTTCCAAAACACGTTGCTATATGTAGGAGAAAAGCCAAGGTAAGTATTTCGCCACGTGTAATTAATACGCATGGTCACGTGTATTTATTACACGTGGCTAAAATATTCATATTTTTTATAATTTTTTCAGGAATTGAAATTTTTTCAAATTTTTTTTAAAAAAATTTAAAATTTTAGTCACGTGTTTTATTGGCCACGTGGCTTATTGCCACATTGCCAATTAGCCACATGTATAATAAGACACGTGGCTAAAATATTCATATTTCGCCCCTTTTGTTTTTCCATTTCCCCCCGCCTTTTTATCTTTTCATTTTCTCCTCTCTTTTTCATTTCCCCATGCCCCCTTTGACTTTTCTTTTCATTTTCCTTTTCTTTTTTCTTCTTTTTTCTTCCCCTTTTTCCCTTGCAAAGACGCATTTCCTTTCTTCTCTTTTTTTCTTCTTTTTTCTTCCTTCTTCCCCTTCTTCCCTTGCACGAATAGACGCCTTTCATTTTTTTTTTCCCCTTTTCTTCACACAGACAGGGAGATGGAAAGGGAGACTGAGAGAGCTGGAGAGAGAGAACTGGAGTGATTCTGAGAGAGAGCCGTGGTCGACGACGGCGCCAGAGTCCGGAGGGTCATGGCCTGACGCCGGTGAAGCCAAGGGGGTGTTTTTCTGGCCTTTTTTTAGGGTTTTTTTTTTCCTTCTGTTTCTTTGAGTTCTCTGATCTGAAAGTTTGTGATTTTTGGTTTTTGTTGTTGATTTTTTGTGATTGTTGGTATTTTTTGGTGTTTTGTTGGTGATTTTTTGGTAATGCGGGTCGACAGAGGAATTTTGGTGATGTTTGGGGGATTTCCTGGATTGGATTTCATGGGGGAATGAAGGTGATTTTTGGTGATTTTTTGGTATTTTGTTGGATATTTTTGGGTGTTTTGTTGGTATTTTTTGGTAACGTTGTCGACAAAGGATTTTTGGGAGATTTTTTGGATCGGATTTCATGGGGAAGTTTTGTAGTGATTTCGCCGGCCTTGCAGAAATTTCCGGCGAGGGAAAAAAAATTGTAAAAAAGGTTTTTGGGGAGGGCACTGGCGAAAAAAAATGAAGAAGAACAGAAATTAATTTCTCTTCTTCTTTTTTTTTTTTTTTAAAAAAAATGTAGTGTTAGCAACGTGTGTTGGTTCCACGTGGCTAAAAGTGTCTAATTTTTTTTTTTTTTTTTTTATTTTTTCAAAAATAAAATGCATTTAGCCACGTGTGAGTGGGACGTCGCTAAACGTCACGTGGCTAAATAGCCACATATATAAAAAGGCAAGTCTCTAAATGTACATTTAGCAACATCCGGATTCACTACGTGTAACCCACGTGGCTAACAGTTAGCCACGTGTATGACCACCATACATGTGGCTAACTGCAAGTGACTAAAAATAAAGTTTTTTTGTAGTTCCATGAGGGGCAAACTGCAACTTACAATGATGGTCGGAAACAAAAATTAGCCGTTAATCCTGTGAAGGGCCAAACCATATTGTGCCAATTAGTTTCGCCAATAAATTGAGCCGCAGATCACAACAAAATAGGCAAAAATAAATCCAAAAGAGGGATCAAAATAGGCTCTGATACCATGTTAAAGTTCATGGGCCCAATTCACTCTTCAAAGACGCCTTGAGAGAGGATGAGACACCATGGCTTATAAAGAGGCCAGGTGAATGTAAACTAACCAATGTGGGACACTTTAAGACGCCCCCTCACATGTGACATTATTGGCCAAACACACGTGGATAGAACGGGGGGAAAGCCCAACGGGAGAAAGGCCAACAATTGGAAGGAACTGGCTCTGATACCATGTTAAAATAAATATATGAAATAGAGAATTTATGTAAAAGAGAAAGAGAGCGGAACAGAGAGAGAGCGGAAAATATATTAAGGACTACATTGTATTGAGTAGTGTATACATAATATATTACAAGAGACCTCTATATATAAATAGGCTATGAGTAGTGACCAAAAAAACCCTAGAATATTTAAGGTAGGAAAGAAAATTAATGAAGGTAAGAAATAAATCATAAAAGGAAAGACAATAATATATTCTAACGCAGCAAAAGCGCAAATAAGGTGATTAAAGAGGGTTGAGTTTATGTCTGAAATTGGGAACTCGCTGCCGGAGTACCAGTAACCTGCTTTGATCCAAGTTTTTGTAGTTGAAGGCACCAAGTGTAAAGAAAGAAAGATATGAAAAAGAAGAATGATGATAATTTAGAACATCATGTAGCAAAGCTATACTTCAATTCTGAAGAATATAATTTTCTTAGGATCTCTTATATATATTCTGAGATGTACAGTTGAATAAAGGAGACGCATGGTACTAATGCCATCTTTCATTGACAAAGTCGTTCCTGAATTGTGTAGTTAGCTTTAATAGATTTTAAAAAACACATTGTTGACTAAAATTACTTGACTTGAGTGTATGAAAGACTAGCTTACTCAGTCGGTCAGCCTCGTTAGAACTTAGAAGGGCAAGACTTCTGTGCTTAAACTACAGAACCTCGAATATACCTTGACAATTTTGGGCCCCGTGGTCACTACAAAAAAAAAAAAAAAAAAAAAAATTTGCCACTTGCATTTCGCCACGTGTATGGTCACTGTACACGTGGCAAACTGTTGGCCACGTGCAAGTGGCCACGTGCACATGCGTGGCAGATCCGGGTGTTACTAAATGCACATTTAGCCACGTGTATTTTAATACACGTGGCCAACTCGGGACGTGCGTGTAAAATGCACGTGGCCAATGTTAGCCACGTGTATTTTACACGCACGTGGCCAATGTTAAATTCTTTTTTAAATTAATTAATTTTTATTTATTTATTTATTTTTAGTTTCTTTTTATTTAATATATATTTTTTTGGTGAAATTCTTTTGTAATTTACTCTTTTTGTTTTTCAATTTCTTACTTCCACCAAAAAATATCACAAAATTTATTTTATCCAAAAATATCACAAAATCAAATTACACAAATCAAAACAACAATATTTACAAATTTGAATACCAAATACTAATAAATGTATTCGTTACTAACAAAAAATAATTACACAACAATATCTACAAATTTGAAAATCATGTACTAATAAAATTATTCGTTACTAACAAAAAATAATTACACAAAATATTTACAAATCCGGAGGACGTCTCTGCGGATCACGAGGTAATGTCCCGAGCGTGTACTCGCCAACCGGCGATTATTGTGCAAGAGATGGTGTAACGGGCGATGGTGTCCCGAGAGGGGAGTGTTGGCTCAGCAATTGTCCAACAGGCGACAACGGACCAACCGTTGTCGCATTACCTGCAAGTAATAAAAACAATTAACGTATATAATATTATATGCAAATTTAAACAAGTAATGAGAACAAATTAAAAATAAACCTAAGTGTATACACAATATGAACCATACCTCCAGGCGCACTACTAACAGACGACGTACTACCTACGTGTGCAGGTGAAGACTGCTGAGCACCAGGGCATACGTACGATAATCCCGTAGAGGTCATGAAGGCCTCAAATTGTTGCATGCGCTGCTCCAAGCAGTCATTCCTCTCTCTCTCAGCCCATACTATGCCCTCCAAGCCGTCATTCCTCTCTCTCTCTCAGCCCGTATTATGCCCTCCAAGTCTGCAATTTTTTGTACAGCCCAATCCTGAGATGTGCCCTCGGATGGTCCCCCTCGTGAGAGAGCCCTGTACAAGAAACAGGTCCCACGAACAGGAGTCACGTTCGGCCCAACCTGCCGAACCCTCCCCGCGTACTCGGGCCGCCCAACTGCCTGCTTGTACGCGTCGCTAGGTGCCCAATGCACCGTATCGTCTGAGACGGGATGCGTGGCAGCAGGATTACTGGACAAGTTCTGCGTCATCCGCTCCTGTACGTCGTCAACAAACAATACACATGTAATTAATAAATACTTTATCACACGCATAACTAACAAATATTAATAACATAGAACAGTAGCATACGCATAGGACCCGTGTACGTTCGTTCAGATAAGTGTCGTCTTTCCTTGTGTGCGTCTTCACAAACGGCGCGGCGCGAGTGGGGGGCGTGCCAGATGTAGATGTCTGTCGCCACCCAGTTTAAATATATAACAAACATTAATATTCATTTAATGTTAAGAAAGAACAATTATGTACAAATATGAAAAACATTTACATATTTGTTCATACCTCATCGTAATTAAACCTGGCATAACTTTTGGACCCCAGACAATGGGGGAGGTCATTCTGCTCCCGCATCCGCTTCATTCATTCAGACCTCGCCTTCGCATTGAACATTCCAAAAAAATGTAAGCATTGACACACTTAATTATTTATGTGCTAAAATTAAATGTTGTGTTTTTTTAAAAAAACACAACATTATAGTAATACAATCAAAGACCTACATACCCGTTTCTGCTCAGTGCACCAATTGTGCAGTAGGTGCTCCACATCCGTTGGGTCATACTTCTCAAAAACCCGATCTGGCATTCTCGCACGTATAGTCTCGGGCGTGTCACCGTCCTGAATAGCTAACCTGGTTCTCAACTTTGACTTCCACGATCGGTGCTTACGGCCAATATCAGACCAGAATTCGTGTTGTGCCAGGCGCTCGTCGACGGATACGGGTAGATAAAATTCTTGCTGCACATTCAATTTAAGGATTAATTTTACCAGTTCAACAAAAACTTAATCTTAACTTTAATTTCACTAAATACATATATTAATTTCATAAACATACCATTATGGCATCCCACATAGCTCGCTTAATCTGGTTATCTACCTTTTCCCATTCGTCCCGCATGTGAATGTGGGACCCGCTCCGTATAAGCATGCCCGTAGCCCGCCTATAACGATTGCAGGCTCGTCCTACGGGTTGTGTTGCAGCATTGTACTGCAACACTATTTTCTTCCCCCTCGGGAGCACCCAATTTCTCTCTGGGTCCCTAATCACCTCATAATAGATGCTCCCGTCTGGGTTGTACCCTAGTCAAAAAATATAAAACGTTAATATGTTAACACTAAATAACTTTATTATATTAATAAATTAAAAATTCAGTTTAAATATTATTCGAACTTACTAAATAAATTTTGGTAACATAATATAAGATATAATGATGTATAAATATGTACTTACCCATCAACCGAATTTGGTCGGTCTGTATGCGCTCGGTCGCTGGGTCGCCCGGATGCTCCTCGCCTACCCCTTCCGCCGGGTGAGGCTCATCATGATGATCGTCATCCGAAAGCATATCCTGGGGGACATCGGGGGCCAACTGATCGGGACCCTACATCAGATCGTCCCCTTCATGGGGCAGCTGGCTCTCCCCCATATCTGGCACCTGACTCTCCCCCATGTCTGGCACCTGACTCTCCCCATAAACAGGCACCTGGCTCTCCCTAGGTGCCGGGCCCTGGCTCTCTACCGGTGCCGACATCTGTCTCGACCACATAGCCAGCATAGGCATCTCCCCCGGCTGTGACAGCGGGAATCTGTCATCCCGTGTCTCACTATCAGGGTTGACTGGCATAGGTGGTGTAAATGGGTATGGATAGTACCCCATATTAGCCCAATGTGGGCTGCTCGAATCATGACACTCTCACGTCCACCACCGAGTCACATGACCCGGTGAGGTGATCCCCAACTGCGAGAACGTCGGCGGCACCGAATATGGAAAAGAAGAATATCCAGCTGCGCTCGTCTGCCCGGGATTTGACGTGCTCATCCCCCGCCGTACCCGATAGCAATGGTCTATAAGCGGCATCTGGATGGTGTGGCAACAGTGTAGTATGTGGTATTGACCCCGCAGGTGCGGATGTAGTCGTGTAGGGCACAGGTAGGCGTGGTGCCCGATGTGCACAAATAGGGGGTCTCTGGTCCATCGAAACCTGTGAACAAATGTAGACAAATTAATTAAAATTTGTATTAGGATATTACAAAAGAATATGCATATTATACAATGAGCTCTATGCAAATTAAGAAAGTATATTGAGTTTAAGCGAATTGTACCAACAATGGATATAGCAATCATTCTATAACGGGAGCTTCAATCGGATCAATGTCGGGCCTTTCGTGATCAAATTCATCATTCATATCATGTAGGTCATCAGTGGGTAATACGAGCGGTACGCACTCGTGATATGCATTATCTGCATCATTACTCCCTTCCCCCTGACCAACATCGTACACGTTGCACGGTTTAGTCCTCACGGCACAAACCCAGTTTGGGTTCCTTCCATCCTCGACATAAAATACTTGGTCTGCCTGAGATGTAAGCACGTAAGGCTCGTCAATAAGCAGTTCTCCCCTGTGGACGAGGTGATTGAAGTTGACAAACACTAGGCCATAATCGTCTACTCTGAAGCCTCTGTCCATCGTGGGGTCTGCCCAATTACACTTAAATAGGACGAACGTAGTCCTGTCATAGTACTCGACCTCAACTACATCGGTTAACTGCCCGTAGTAGGTTTCGCCTTCAACGGTTGGCACACATACACCGCTGTTCTGAGTCCTCCTTCCCACATCATGGGCAAGCGTGCAGAACAATTTTCCATTTACCACGTACCTGTTAAACTTCACTGCTGTCTCATTTAACCCTCTACAACGCATAACCAATTTGTGCCCCAATTCCTCCCTACGTTGATCGTCCAGGCCGTCAACCTATGTTATCATTTCAAATATTAAAGACTACATTGGTTAACTGCGGCATATTGTTAAACCCTATCACGCGTGTCAAAATGCACGTGTCTAACTGTTTGACACGTGTACGACACTGTACACGTGTCAAACTGCACGTGGCTATTTGCATGCATTTTTGTAGTGCAAGCTATGGGTCGATAAGGGGGTTGTAATTAACGAGAATCGGAACATTGACGGAAATCAAATGTAAGGGGCTTGTGTTTCTTTAGGGCTTTTTTAGAGAATTTGGAGAAGGAAGACAGGAAATCAAATGGATAATAGAGTGGAATTCATTAAAAGATAGGGAGCATTCGAGAGCTCAGTCTCCTGAATACAATTTAGCAACTTAGGATTCTTTTTTCCTATCCATTCTTCTCCTCTAGCTCGCCTTAAATAGCCGTTGCATTCTGTTAGGAAATCCAACAGAATGTACAACTGTGATATTCCTTCTAGAAATCTAAGGAATTACATAAAATGCAATAGGGAAAAAAGATGCTAAACGACAAGCTAAAAAATGCTGGAAAAGAAATAACATAGATTCGGCCAACGTTCTAGACTATTGTAGAGAAATACGGTGTCCAAATATTAGGAACAACCGATTTTCAAGTAGTGCAACAAAGTTACACTAGCCCAAGGACTCACAACCAAAAATAGAAGAAAGATCAAAACTAAATAGAAAATGTACTTCTTATTTATGAAATAATACAACAATAGAAAAAACTTGGGTTGGAGAACACTTGCACAAGATAGAAAAAGGTTTTGGTGGGATATGATGGAATGAGGGACTTGGAAGCATGCCTAGGGTATATATAAGGGTTAGGGAAGGGTTTTAGAGTATTCTTACACTTAACTAAGAAGATAAGCATGACTTTTCTTGTGACCAAGGAAGAACAACGAATTTGAACATGAAATGATAATAATGTTCCTTGAGAAGGTATAAGGTTGTATAGAAAGATAAAGTGGGTTGAATAAGGGTAGTGATGGTTAGATGTCCAAGGTAAAAGTTGGTAGGGTGGAAAGTCTAAGAAAGAGAGAATGACACGTGTCATCCATTATGTGCAAGTGAGTCCCCCCCATTTAAAATTACATTAATTCCTCAATACATCACTCAAAAAAAAAAAAAAAATTAATAACTGTGGATTCTAGAAAATATACTTTAAAATTTAACACTCCCCCTTAAAGTGATTTTCTAGAAATGATACCAAGCTTCTCTCTTAGAGATTCAAACGATCATTTGGAAAGCGACTTGGTGAAGATGTCAGCAATGTTGTCCTTACTTCTCACCTCCAAAACTTCAATTAAACCCATTAGCACCTTTTCACAAATAAAATGATGTTCAATCTCAATATGCTTCGTTCTTGCGTGACAAACCGAATTTGTTGCAAGCTTTAAAGCACTTTGATTATCACCATAGATAATTGTTGGTTTGTGAATTGGTGAATAAATATCCTCGATTAGCCGACGTAGCCAAACACATTCTTGTGCAGCAAGAGAAGCCGCTTTGTACTCTGTCTCAGTTGTTGAAAGAGATACTGAATCTTGTTTCTTACAACACCAAGAAATATAAGATGAACCACATGAGAAAGCATAACCGGATGTAAACTTCCGGTCATCCAAGTCACCACCCAAATCAGCATCGGAAAATCCATGTAGCTCAAAGGCACCTCCAATCTTAAAGAAAAGGCCCATATCAATTGTAGAATATACATACTTTAAAATACGTTTTGTCACCTCCAAATGTGGTTTTCGTGGTTCTTGCATGTAACGACTAACAAGGCCAACCGAGAATGCAATGTCAGGTCTTGTAATAATTAAGTAAATCAAACTTCCTACAAGAGCCCGATAAGGATGAGGATCGGGAAGAAGCTTGCCCTCTTCACGCCTTAGCTTAATGTTCGTATCAAGAGGAGTGGAGCTACCACTTGCTTTGGTTCAGCCCAAATCTTCCCACAAGCTTCTTTGCATAACTTTGTTGTGACACAAATATTCCACCCTTGAGAGAGCTAACTTCCAAACCAAGAAAATGACTAAGCTCCCCCAAATCTTTCATCTCAAACCGAATAGAAAGTTCAGCTCGAAGCTTTGCAATTTCTTCATCATTGTTGCCGGTAACAATCATGTCATCAACGTACAAGAGAACAATGACATGCACCTTGCTTTGCTTCTTAACAAACAAACTAGAATCTGAGTTAAAAGCAAAATAGCCACAAAATTGTAAGTATTCGGCAATCTTACCATACCAAGCTCTAGGTGCTTGCTTTAATCCATATAAGGCCTTCTTCAGCTTGCATACATATTCCGGGTGCACTTGAGAAACATAACCATTAGGCTGCTCCACGTAGATATCTTTGTCAATTTCACCATATAAAAATGCATTTTTTACATTAAGCTACCATAGCTTCCACTCATGATGTGCTGCCAATGAAATGACAACTCTAACAGAAATCATCTTTGCAACCAGACTAAATGTCTCATCATAATCCTCCACATACTTTTGAGAGAATCCACGAGCAACCAGCCTTGCCTTGTATCTATCAACACTGCCGTCTGCCTTACATTTGATTTTGTAAACACATTTGCAAGTGATAGGCTTCACTTCCTTAGGCTTTGGCATGAGATCCCATGTTTGATTTTTTATGAGAGCATTCATCTCATCATTCATAGCACTATCCCACTCTTTAACACCTGTGGCTTCATCAAAACAAGAAGGTTCACAATCATCAATAGGATTAGCAAGAAAACATGAGTGTATGCTCACAAAATTTCCATCCCTATACCGAGCCGGCAATACGACTTTCCTCTTAGATCTCCTCAGAGGTGGTACACTTTCTTCTTCCTCATAAACATGCTGTCCTTCAAGCTCATGGCAATCAACACTACTCCCCCTATTGGATTGCTCCTCTGTAGGTGAAAAAAGAGAAGAAGAAGAGCTGTCTGATGGCATAGGAGCATTAGGTGACAATGGTAAATTGATTTCTGTATGCGACTGATTATGAATACTAGTGTCACCA
This sequence comes from Alnus rubra, assembly GCA_028654335.1. Taxonomy (NCBI): domain Eukaryota; kingdom Viridiplantae; phylum Streptophyta; class Magnoliopsida; order Fagales; family Betulaceae; genus Alnus; species Alnus rubra. Next base: position 1,872,196 of record JAJPGS010001107.1, read on the forward strand.
GCAGTACTCCCAATAATAGCACCTCCCGCCTTATAATATGAAGAGACTTCATCAAATACAGCATCTCGAGAAACAATAAATTTATGGGTCTCAGGATCCATGCACTTCCACCCTTTTTTTCTTTCATCATATCCAATAAAGATGCATTTATGAGCCTTGGCATCCAATTTAGTTCTTTTTACATCCGGCATATGAACATAACAAATAGAGCCAAAAACCCTGAAGTGCTTGACACTAGGCTTTTCTTCAAACATTGCAAGTCTCCACCAAGTGCCGAATCTTCCTTTCTGCCACACCATTTTGTTGCGGTGTATATGCACATGAAAGCTCCCTTCGAATGCCTTGCTCTTGAAAAAAATTGTGAAAGTTGATAGAAGTGAACTCTCCCCCATTGTCAGTTCGAAACCTTTTAATCTTCTTGTCGAGCACACTCTCCACAGTTGCTTTGAACTCTTTGAACCTGGAGAATACTTCGGATTTTTCTTTCATAAAATATACCCAAATAAATCGTGTATAATCATCAACAAGAACAAGCATATAAAAAGAACCCGAATATGATGGTGTAGTACAAGGCCCCATCAAATCACCATGAATAAGTTCTAAAGGTGATTTGCACCGTGAAAAAGATTTGTCAAATGGAAGACGATGTGCTTTTCCATATTGACAACCATCGCATACTTCATTCCTACCAAAAGTAGTCAACATGGGCAACCCATTCACCAAATTTTTTAGAACCATAACTTTTAATTTATCCATGCTAAGATGTCACAATCTAGCATGCCAAATTGATGCTCCATCATTTGTACTCATTTTATCAATATAAGAAACTGTGGATGCTAAAAAAATTAAGTCTTTAATTCTTTTACCCGTATGAACGACATCTGCATCTAAGATTCTGATATTCTGAAGAAACTTCACATCCTTTGGCCCAAACAAGACATAGTGACCAGCATCAACAGCATTGACCACTAAAAAGAGGTTCGTTTTCATCTCGGGAACTTGAAACACACTTTTAAGTGTGATTTTTTCATCTCCATTGCCTTTGATAGTCACGACCCCTTCCTTCTCAACAGTATGAATGGAGTTGTCCACTGTGACGATTGCATCATTTCCTTTGTAATCTCGAAAGCTTGAGAATTTGGATTCGTCGCCTGTGAGATGATGCCTGCAACCTGAATCAACGACCCAATCATTTTTATAATCGATTGATGACAAGGCATCAATCATAGTGGTTCCTGCCATAAAGCACTTTCCCCACTCTTCTTTATTTTCAAGTTCACCTTCCTTCTTGGCTACGTATCCTCCTTTGAGTTTCACACGGCAATTCTTCTTTATGTGTCCAAGTTGACCACATCGATAACACTTGACACCTTTTTTATTTACATCTCGCTTCTCTAATAGGCATGCAAGTAACTAGGTTGTGCTCGTAGGCATGCAAGTAACCAAGTTGTGCTCGTAAGCACGCAATGCATCATATTCCCAATTTTATAACTCACTCAAAATCACATTCATTTACAATGCATTCAAGTCTACAAAATTCCCAACCACATCATACAGTCACACAATTCATTCCAACTTCATATATCATATTCATACTTCAAAATATCATCATATTTTCAATATACTCAATAGTACTCGAATCATCCAAAATAATTACAATCAACATACAGTTGGTTCGAGTTTTGTAAATTTAGTTTGACTATCATGAAAACTTTGTGATGGAGCCATTTGGGGGAAGAAAGATTTATGTAGGGGAGGGAAGATCTTAATTTGAAAATAACTATATATACATTCCAATAATCGCGATATTAACTAATTGTGAAATAATTTTGACTTCTCCATTATGCATCCGTCCATCTACCGCTGTGTTGTGCCATTTATCTCCTCCATGGTCGTTGCTAGTGTTTGATGGTTGTGATTTTGCTTTGAATAAAGACTTTCTTCTCCATAGATCTACCCTCATGGACGATCTATGGGATGAAGGTTTGTTAGGTGTGATGGGTTATCCCTCACGGCTTGGATATTTCGGTGTGAATGGTTATCTCTCACGGCCGGTTTAAATAAATTTTTCTATGTTATTTGGCTACCCTTGTCTTACATCTAGTCTGCTCGGACCAAAATGCTCTTTTTATCTATTTTTGAATATAGGTTAGCAGAAAATGAAAATCATAGATAACACTTTATTGTACGAATTTTATTTGTATTTATGACCTTGTAACCTCATAGCATGTGGTTATAATTTTACAAACCTTTATGTTTTGTAATGTAAGAACTTTATGCTCAAAATTTTTCTTCTTAGGGAGGCCAAGTAGGTACTTACCAAAAAACTAAACAGAAACATGCACTAGGTTGAAAATTAGATGGTAATTAGTGACCACTCTTGATATAATCAAACCAAATTATTATATAGCTTCTTAGAACATTAGGTGGCCCTAAATAAAACCTTTTGAGATCAGGACGGGGGAGGAGTATTTATTAATTCCTTGAACGTGATTGAAGATGCATGAACATGACGCCATTGTATTTTTTAATTCTTATTTTCTGAAAAAAAAAATGATAATAAAAAAAAATGTTATGCTGCGTTTACTTTTTTTTTTTTAAAAAAAAATGTATTGTTCACACGGAAGTCCAGAACAAATGCTGCTATCGTCATAGACTCATAGGGTGATGACGACTCTGTGGGTGACGCCAAGTTATAACACAGAACCCGATGGTGGAAAGATAACATTACTTATTTTTTGAAAAAAAACAATGAAGCATTTCATATATATATATATATAACACAGAACCCGATGGTGGAAAGATAAGATTAAGTCTTATTTTTTGAAAAAAAACAATGAAGCATTTCATATATATATATATATATGAGTTACAGTTCTCAACAAAATTAATATCGAAGATGCTGAGGAAACTTTCACTAGAAAGACACGGCGGCGGCAAGAAAACTTTCTTTGAAAGGTAGCCATATATAACGTGTTTTATAACACTTATTTTATAGGAGCTGACATAACATGTTTTAAGAAATATTGAAAAATTAAAACAAAAAAAGTATTAGTAATTATAAAAACGTTACGTCAATCAAATTAATAAATATGTAATAATACAATACTACCAACGTGAATGAATGGAGAAAAAAAAAAACTCGGTTTGTAGTTTGAAATTTCTTTTATTAGATAGTGAATACGTACGTACACTATATAAGTTCTCTAGCTATATATACTGCTGGACTCATTCATTCGTCATGCCTTAATAATCAGATTAAGACGTTTGAACATGCATCTTGAATAAGGAAGCAATATGTTATTGTAAATGAAATATAATGGAATTTGGCTGTATGTTTATTATTTGTTCACACTGGCCGAGTCCATATATTATATATCAAGCACAAGCACATGGAAGCGTACATGACGGCAGCAAGAGATTCGTCCCGATCCTACAATGGCGGCCGCGGACATGATTATTATTAATCAATCATATCAGATAATTTACTAGGAAGTAATTAATTAAATTACTAGCTCCAAGCTAGAGGGGGAAAAAGGCCAGGGTAAAAGGTAAGCCTATATATACGCTTGCATTCTCTTCTCAAAGCCTCAAGCCATATCTCTCATTCTCATAGCAAGCAAGCAAGCTAGCTTAAGGGAGTCGGTCTCCTACCTCGCCTTCCCCCTTCAATGGCCCCAGCTGTGAAAGCCGGATACTGGTATTGCCAAAGTGATCTCCCAATCACGGTGGACAGCATACCTTCCCAGCTTTTCACCCATCTTTTCGCTGCCTTTGCGGATGTCGACCCTGGCACCTATAAAGTCACATTTCCTGAAGCATATAAGGTGCAGTTCTCAACCTTCACCCATATCGTGCAACAAAAAAAACCAAATGTGAAGACCCTTTTAGCCATCGGTGGAGATTCGAGTACCTTTTCTTCAATGGCTAGCCAGCCCAGTAGCCGCAAAGCATTCATAAATTCCTCAATAAGTTTAGCCAGGGATAACAACTTCCATGGCCTTTCCCTCCACTGGCTGTACCCCTCCACGGCGACCGACATGACCAACCTTGGCCATCTCCTCAATGAATGGCGTGCAGCCGTGAAGTCGGCGAAGAAAGAGTTGCTTCTAGTCGCAGCAGTCAATTTCAGGCCAACATATAGGTCGTTTCCCTATCCCGTTGATGCTATTTCAGGGAGCTTGGACTGGATAAACGTTTTGGCGTATGACTTCTATAGCCCCGATCTGTCATGGAATGTTACTGGACCTTTTTCTGCATTGAAAAATCCAGAAAACCAATATAAGAGTGGGGATAGCGGCGTCACAGCTTGGATTGTTGATGCACATGTGCCCGCCAAAAAAATACTCCTCGGCCTTCCATTTTATGGCTACGCGTGGCGTCTAGAAGATGGTAATCATAACCAATTGTTATTTCCGCTTGCTGATGGACCCGCTGATGGACCGACGCCTGATGGACCGGCGCCTGATGGAGCGTATGTAGCCGCAAATGGGGCCATATTTTATAACCAAATCGAGGTTTTCCGAGAGACTCACCCCAATGGCAAGGGCGCATACCTTGACAAATATGTTATACACTATTTCTGGGATGGAAATACTTGGATTGCATATAATGGTAAGAAGAGTATCACTGCTAAGGTTCAATATGCTCGAGGAGATGATCAGCAGAATCTGCTTGGTTACTTTGCATGGCACTTGGGCGCCGACGACGTCACAGATTGGACTCTTTCAGAAGCAGGTTAGTATGAATTCAATCATTTGTATCTTTCCCAAATCATGCGTACGTCTATAATTTGCCAGGACGATTTGATCCATGCATGTCTTTGACTTTGACGCATGCATGAGTGACCATTTTGTTTTTTTGTTTCGAATTTGTGTTGTCCGCATGCATGCATGTGTACGTACGTACGTCTCTTTTTTATAATTTGGTAAGTGCATCCATCTTCGATTGTATATTTATATATATATTGGTCGAACGACCTCCAAAAGGTCTTGGAGTGATTGTAGGTTTTAGTTTTTTACAATTATGGTGATTATTAATTGGGTGTGCGTGTGAAATGCTAGCGTATGTGTCGACATGTAATTGGAAGATGGAAAAGAAGGGTTTTGTGATTATCATATCACATATCCTTATTGGAGTTATTTAAACATTTCCATTTTGGATTTGTACTCCCTAAGTCTTCATATATCATTCTAACATGTACCTTGTACTTCTTATTGCTGTGGCAGCTTCTAAAGCATGGGATAATGCAGATAATGCATGATGATCGCACGGTAGAAGCTTCTATTATCGACATCGAGGCCAATAATCAGCTATGTCGTCGTGTTTAATTAGAAGCTTGTTATTACATATCCACAATAAGGCCGATTATCAGGTGTGTTGTACGGCCAATAATCAGAGTACTTGTAACAATAAGGCCTCTAAATATCATATATGTCGTGTTTAATTAGAAGCTTGTATTATCTACAATAACGTCGATTATCAATTAATTATATGGTGTACGTGTGGAAGCCAGCTTGTATTATCCTTAATTAATAATGCAACAACGAGATAATTAATTAAGTACTTGAACGTGCTATATATATATTATTTAATTTAATTTGTACATGCATATTGTGCTATCAATAATAAGAACATGTATGCAATATTAATCACCCATAAAATTTCACAATATACGGCTAGCCGGCCGGCCGGAGGTTTCAATTGAGGCTCAGTCCCAAGCTATAAATTAAAATTCCAAACTCAAACTTGCTGGAAGTTGGTTGGGCTCGACTATATATAGGCGGGAATATTAACTCGTGCAAATTGCGACTTTCAAACTACCCGAGGCCCTATCGAAATCTTGCAAGCTACATGCATTTTATGTGAAATAGTTTCCTAAATAGAGAAATATATATGCACGTACAAAAGGGATTTCAAATTAATTAACCCATTTCACTTGAAATTAAGATATTGGAACAATTTTAAGAGTGATACTAGAACCAAGACTAAATTCTCAATCGCTTGTTTCCTCCCAAAAATGTGCATTTTAAAATTACAATTCGATCAAAATCTCATAGCGATCTATCAGAAATTCAGTGATAATTTTAAAAGGTACATCAATTTTGAGATGTCATATATACTAGTCCATTTAAAGGAATTTTCTTCTTTCTCTCTCTCTCTCTGTGCTCAACGTACGTAGAAATATAACTAATTAAGTTCAACTTTAAGCAGTGGCGGATCCAGGCTTTAAAAGATGGAGGGGCCAAATCGAAAAAAAAATAATTTGAGGGGCCAAAATTTAAAAAATTAAAAAATTAGTGGGTAAAATTTTAGAGGAAAATTTTGGGGCTTGGGGGGGCCAGGGCCCCCCCTAGCCCCAATGTAGGACCGCCCCTGACTTTAAGAAATTCGATCTAATGTTATAATTTTTTTTACTTTCAAAATGTTAAGTTGAAATAATTGGTCATATTTCGAAAGGGAGTGTTGGTTTTATTCACTACATTATGGTACACAAAAACAATTCATTTTCTGGATATTAACTTTTTAGGGACACCGTAATTCAAAGTCTTTTTCAGAGAATATTGTAGAATATATGTTCTCAGTATGGAAAGTAATGTACAAGGCAAGTGGTGCGACATATAGACATGATGGATTTTAAATTTTAAATCTTGTAATAAAATTTGGACCATGAAATAGATTTTCTCCATTTTATTTAAACAATGTGCCATATAATTTAAAATTTTAAATAATGTCGCACAATGTATAACGTTAGATGCAACAAATAAAATCTGGTCCATAAAATATTATAAGCAATGGAGTTGAGATGGGACTAGAATTTGTATTAAAAGTAGAATTTTATTAGCTATCAATCATTGGCATTAAGATTATTTTAAATTTAGGTTATTATCCCTTCTTATCCGTCTAGAGTTGTAGTTTTTTTTTTTTTTTTTTTTTTTTTTTTTTTTTTTTAAATATGATTTATATGCAAAAATGATGAACTCTGATTATTAAAAAAAAAATAAAAATGCAATATCTTGTCTCAAAGCTAGTGTAATTTTTTTTTTTTTTCGAAATAATCTCACAATATAAATAGGGCTCTCAAATGTAGATCTGTTTTCCGAGTGTTTTTTTCTTTAAGGCTGGCTGAGAGAGAATAAATATAGACACACATACCCAAAAATTAAGCGCAATTATAAATTATAGAAACAAAACACAAACAGCAAAATAGAAGCAAAAATACAAAACAGAAAATCACAATACACAAAATCAATAATTATTATTTTGCTGCAGTCCTAGAACATGCATGAACATGACGCCATTGCATGTATTTATTAATTCTTATTTGATGAATGTATTTATTAATTCTTATTTCATGAATGTATTTATAAATTCTGTACAAGTTAATTATATTGTCTGCTTCTGGAAGTCTACAGGAAAAAAAATATTGGAGCACCCATTCATTCATTATGCATGCCTTTAGTAATAATAATAATAATCAGAAAAGCTCATGTGCTGATATATATAACAAAATAAAATGTTATCCTAGCTGCGTTTACTTCAATTCCAAAAAAAAAAAATGTATTTTTCACACGCAGTCCATAACGAAATGCCGTTATCGTCGTAAGTTGATGAGGAGTTTGTGGGTGACGCCAAGCTTCCGCATGTGCAAAATCGGCTTTTGGTCGCACGAAAAAGCAACCTGATCCGATCTCCAGGTAGAATTGATTAAAGAAACAATTAAGATTAAAACCCCACTTGCTAATGTATGATGCATTTTCTAATGAAGCATATTGTAAACGAAACGGACTAATTTCTCTATATTGTTCTATTCACCCGGAAGCTAATAATAAACGATTAAACGCAATATATTGTAGCAAGGTTAATGATGACAAGTCTGTGGCTATATATATGTATGCTCTCTCTTCTATATATAGCGCCAAGGATTTATATCTCATATATAGCAGAATTTATCGGCCGAACACCAGTCTCTGATTTTTATATAAAAATATAATCTCCACTCTTTCCTAGCCGTTAGATACGATTAGAATATATCAATCTTAGCCGTCCATTTCACTATAAAATGAGACGCACCCGCCCTTCATGTACACCTTTCTTCTTCTTCATTCTCAATTTCTCTCCTCTTCCTCTGTTTTGGGATTGCATCAGAGGTAAAATTAGGGAAGCTCTCTCTCTCTCTCTCTCTATGTGTGTTATGTCTTTGACAAAAGCTCTCTCGCTTCTCCTTGTGCTACCTCTCTCAGTACAGCAAAAAAAGGATCTGAATCCTCCCTCATCTCATCGCTTCCTCTCCTGCTCTCTCTCTCTAGTTGCAGAAAACAAAAAGAAAAGAGAAAGTAAACAACAACTCTCACTGTGGCTAAGCTCATTCGTCTCTCTCCCTTTCTCTGTTCTTTATCTCTGTTGTGTGTGTGTTCGGAAGCATGAAAAAAAGAAAGGAAGATAAAGAAGTAAAAAATCTCTCTCTCTCTCTCCAACTCTCTGTCTTCCTCTTGCTACGGCCGATTGGTGAACAGCAAGGAAAATGATCCTCTCCATTTATGTAGCTCTTTCACGATCTCGGGCCAGGAAAGGAAAAGATAGAAAAAAGAAATAAAAAAGAATGAAAAAGAAAAGAAAGAACCTCTCACTCTCTCACGGCCGATCTGTGTGTGTGTTTTACAAAATATCATATTTTGAGTGTGTGTTTGTGTTTTACAAAATATCCCAAGGATATTTTGGGTAAGTTTGTAAGCCCTTAATGTACAGCTTTTATGTTTTATAAGTTAGTGTGTGTGTGTGTGTTTTACAAAATATCCCAATGATATTTTGGGTAAGTTTGTAAGCCATTAATTTATAGCTTTTATGTTTTATAAGTTAATACGTTATGAAACACACAGTTATGATGCACGAGTAAAAAATAAATATTTATAAAGCACCGTTACGCTGCCCGAAATTCTAAAGCCTACATCCTAGCATTTTTTTTTTCCTAAAAAAATGGGTATTTTGGGAATTTAGGCAAGATTTAACATCAAATTTTAATGAAATACCTTTATGTGAAGGGTTTTGATAGTTCGATACCCCAGTTCAAGAGAAAAAATAATTAAGTACCATTTCGTCAAAACGGCAAATAGTTCAATACCGTTTTGTGAAGTTTCTCCCAGATTTTATATATTTAATAATGTATACCTTGCGACTAGAAAATGAAGAAAATTTATTATATGGTTTATTTTAAATAAAGGTTCATTATTTTTTGTTGCAAAACTCTATTGTGAAATGAGTGAGTTTTAAACTGTTATATCTATAAAATTGATATGATCATATTATTGGTCTAATCCATTAATAAATGCTGTAATAAGGTCCTCATAAAATATGTTGTAATAAAATGTAATTGAACTAATTTTATATGCCGTGACAATGTTTAAACAAAAATAGGAAATTATATTAAGGTTTAGAAGTCATAAATGAGAATGCTATTAAAATATATTTTTAGTGAATCAGACTAATTCACTATCACATGTACAAAATTATACTGCAGTGAACATTTGTGTGTGTATACTTTATAAAGTAGAAAAATAATTGTAAGCATTTCTTACTCATTGGGGATACGTGGTGATCTTTAATAATGTTTTGATTTCTACTTTATTTAATTTTATGCGAGTTGTTTGACATTTTACATGTTTTGTTTGAAACAATGTATATGCTTTTTTTTTTTTTTTTGATATGTCCATACAAGAAGGGGGAGGAATGATTCGAACTAGTGACCTCCGCTTCATAAGGCAAGGTCCCCAGCTGATTGAGCTACCCCTTGGAGACAAACAATGTATATGTTACTATTATGACTAATGAAAGGTTTTGTATATGTTAGAAAGTCATCACTACACATGGTAAAAATATTAATAAGTTGAAAAGTCGTCACTACCAACGGCATGGGAAAGTCGTCGCTACCCATGTTAAAAGCATCAATAAATTGAAAAGTTGTCTCTGCCCATACTAATGAGTTAAATAAATGAGATAGTGCATCAGAATATATATATATATATATATATATATATATATATATATATATATATATATATGTCATCATGTTGTCGCATAATGTACTTTTAAATAAATCAATATTTTATTATGTTATTGAAGGCTATTGACTCATTTAACCATAGTATGAGATTGTGGCGACAACCACAATTATATGCGAGTTTATGCAGGACGGGAAGAAGGTCAGGACTACTGGAATAATTATGCTAGTAATTATGCTTAAGGATGAGACCTTTGGATATGTGATATTTTATATATTGTGGTTTGTATTAGGCAAAGACAATGGTTACGTACCATTAAGTGTCGTATGTGGCACATATGTTAAATGCATTGCATGTATTCACTATGTCAGAACACGTAGTTCATATTTTTATATAAAATAGGGTAATTCAGTCAAGCTCTAATGTGTTATATCCCCAAATTGTTAAGAAATATATAATTTGCTGCCAATTCTTAACTCTGATGATGTCGTAATGTCATGTGAAAATTAAATCGAAATTTTCACTTACGCTTTTTGTAGAAAGCGGGGCGTTACACTTCCCTTCAATGGCTCAAGTGAAAGCTGGATACTGGTATTTCCAAACTAACTTCTTGGTGGGCGACATAGAATCCACCCTTTTCGCCCATATTTATGCTGCCTTTGCCAATGTGGACACTACCAGCTACCAAGTCGCCTTTCCTCTCATGTCTGTGGTGCGGTTTCATTACTTCATCGAATCCGTGCAACAAGGAAACCCTGATGTTAAAACCCTTGTCTCCACCGGCGAAGGAGCCTCCTATACTTCCATCTTCGCTTCAATAACTAGCAGTCCGAGCTCTCAACAAAAATTCATCGATTCCTCTATCCGTCTCGCTCGGACTTATAACTACGATGGCCTCAGCCTCAACTAGTAGCACCCCTACTCGAGCAAAGAAATGGCCAACCTTGCCTCACTCCTCAGTGAATGGCGAGCTGCCGTGAAGTAAGAGTCCCGGCGTATTGGAAAAGCGCAGTTGCTTCTAATCGCAGCAGTGTTTAACACCTCAGGCTTTTCGTCTTTCTTGAAATATTCGATTCAGGCTATCTCAGGTAGCATGGAATGGGTTAACGTAATTGTTGATGACGTGCAAACCCCTGATTCTCACCCAAGCTGACTAGACCGCTTGTTCCATTGTACAATCCAACAAGCTCTCAACGTAGCGTGGACACCGGCGTTAGAGCTTGGATTCATGCAGGTGTGCTAGCCAATAGATTAGTCCTTTACCTACCATTTCATGGTCACAGTTGGCTTTTGGCAAATGCTAAGAACCATGAAATATTCTAGCCGACGAACGGAGCAGTATCTGGATGTGACCCTATACAATATAGCAAAATCGTGAGTACTATGACTAGTAGTGCCGTAAAATAGTTCGATCCCTCGTATGTCACAGACTATTGTTATTCTGGGACGACATGGATTGGATTTGTTTATGATGGTAAAGATAGCATCTTTACTAAGGTTAGATAAACCAAGATTTAGAGTACCTTTGATGTATCTTAGAATCCTTTTTGCAACTAACCAATTAATGAGTCTCCATTGCTGTTTCCATGTATCTGTTTAAGTCGTTCCTTAAATTAAATACATAACATAAATGACTTTATACAATAACAAGTGACACAGGCATCACAAGTCATAAACAAAACCCATAAAACAGAGGACGCCCATGGTCCCGCAATTACGACCGTCGCGTCGAGCTTTGGTCATAATATCTCAATTGCACATCTACAACGCCATCTACTACGACCGGAGTACCTGCAGCCAAAGTAACATCATCTACACGATTGTGGGGGTTTGCCACATCCATATAGGTGGAATTATGAGCTTATCGTCTTAGCGTAAATAATTACACTAAGACTTCAGGGATATACTATTAATTGAGGTTTCGCAAAGAACCAACTTTTCCTTTTTAGTCAAGCGTTTACTATAACAGCTACCAATTTTATAAACTTTTGTTTGAAAACCCCCATATCTGATATAGCAGACACCGATTAATAAAAAACATTTAAAACTACTAGGCAGCAAAAGTTATACGTAGAAGTTCTGTTGTGGAAAAACCTATGTACGACCTCACCTACGATAATACTTTGTGGTTTGTTTGCTTAGGTTTACATACACGCGAGGACCCTCGCAATGGCATTTAAATCAGGTAAATCATATAACCATCCGATTGAAATATACATAAACTCTTTTCTATTGAGAGTACTCTTATGCATACTAATACGTATAGCAAAACTACTATATATAAAATATGCAGCGCATTCCAACACATCACAATATATGTATGCATATGCCTGTAACTGAGTTATGCTAATAGGCATGCAAGTAACTAGGTTGTGCTCATAGGCACGCAAGTAACCAAGTTGTCCTCGTAGGCACGCAATGCATCATATTCCCAATTTTATAACTCACTCAAAATCACATTCATTTACAATGCATTCATAGTCTACAAAATTCCCAACCACATCATACAGTCACACAATTCATTCCAACTCCATATATCATATTCATACTTCAAAATATCATCATATTTTCAATATACTCAAAAGTACTCGAATCATCCAAAACAATTACAATCAACATACAGTTGGTTCGAGTTTTGTAAATTTAGTTTGACTATCATGAAAACTTTGTAATGGAGCCATTTGGGGGAAGAAAGATTTATGTAGGCGAGGGAAGATTTTAATTTGAAAATAACTATATATACATTCCAATAATCGCGATATTAACTAATTGTGAAATAATTTTGACTTCTCCATTATGCATCCGTTCATCTACCGCTGTGTTGTGCCATTCATCTCCTCCATGATCGTTGCTAGTGTTTGATGGTTGTGTTTTTGCTTTGAATAAAGGCTTTCTTCTCCATAGATCTGCCCTCATGGACGATCTATGGGATGAAGGTTAGTTAATTAAGTGTGAGGGGTTATACCTTACGGCCTGGATATTTTGGTGTGAAGGGTTATCTTTTACGGCCGGTTCAAATAAATTTTTCTATATTATTTGGCTATCATTGTCTTAGATCTAGTTTGCTTGGAGCAAATATGCTCTTTTTAACTATTTTTGAATATGGGTTAGCTGAAAATGAAAGTCATAGATAACACTTTATTGTAAGAATTTTGTTTGTATTTATGATCTTCTAACCTCGTAGCATGTGGTTATAATTTTGCAGACCTCTATGCTTTGTGATGTAAGAGCTTTATGCTCAAAAAAATTCTTCTTAGGGAGGCCAAGTAGGTACTTACCAAAAAAATAAAAAGAAACGTGCACTAGGTTGAAAATTGGGTGGTAATTAGTGACCACTCTTGATATAATCAAACCAAATTATTATATAGCTTATTAGAACATTAGGTACGGTGGCCCTAAATAAAACCTTTCGAGATCAGGACGGTGGAGGAGTATTTACTAATTCCTTGAACGTGATTGAACATGCATGAACATGACGCCATTGTATTCTTTAATTCCTATTTTCTGAAAAAAAAACATTATAATAAAATAAAATGTTATGCTGCGTTTACTTCAAAAAAAATAAAAAATAAAAAATGTATTGTTCACACGGAAGTCCAGAACAAATGCTGCTATCGTCATAGACTCATAGGGTGATGACGATTCTGTGGGTGACGCCAAGTTATAACACAGAACCCGATGGTGGAAAGATAACATTAAGTCTTACTTTTTGAAAAAAAACAATGAAGCAATGTAGTGACGATTGGATATGCAGCTGACTATATATGACTAGATAACAATAAGTGTTTTATCACACTTATTTTATGGGAGGTGACATAACATGTTTTAAGAGATGTTTAAAAGTTAAAACAAAAGAAATATTAATGATTTAAAATACTTCATGTCACGTCAATCAAATTAATAAATAAGTATGTAATAATACAATACTACCAACGTAAATGGATGGAAAAAAAAAAAATACTCGGTTTGTAGTTTGAAATTTCTTTTATTAGATAATGAATACGTACGTACACTATATAAGTTCTCTAGCTATATATGCTGGATTCATTCATTCATCATGCCTTAATAATCAGATTAAGATGTTTGAACATGCATCTTGAATAAGGAAGCAATATATTATTGCAAATGAAATGGAATTTTGCTGTATGTGTATTAATTGTTCACACGGGCCCAGTCCATATATTATATATCAAGCACATGCACATGGAAGCGGACGTGACGGCAGCAAGAGATTCGTCCCGATCCTACAATGGCGGCCGCGGACATGATTATTATTAATCAATCATATCAGACAATTTACTGGCAAGTAATTAATTAAATTACTAGCTCCAAGCTAGAGGGGGAAAAAGGCCAGGGTAAAAGGAAAGCCTATATATACGCTTGCATTCTCTTCTCAAAGCCTCAAGCCATATCTCTCATTCATAGCAAGCAAGCAAGCTAGCTTAAGAGAAGTCGGTCTCCTACCTCGCCTTCCCCCTTCAATGGCCCCAGCTGTGAAAGCCGGATACTGGTATTGCCAAAGTGATCTCCCAATCACGGTGGACAGCATACCTTCCCAGCTTTTCACCCATCTTTTCGCTGCCTTTGCGGATGTCGACCCCAACACCTATAAAGTCACATTTCCTGAAGCATATAAGGTGCAGTTCTCAACCTTCACCCATATCGTGCAACAAAAAAAACCAAATGTGAAGACCCTTTTAGCCATCGGTGGAGATTCGAGTACCTTTTCTTCAATGGCTAGCCAGCCCAGTAGCCGCAAAGCATTCATAAATTCCTCAATAAGTTTAGCCAGGGATAACAACTTCCATGGCCTTTCCCTCCACTGGCTGTACCCCTCCACGGCGACCGACATGACCAACCTTGGCTATCTCCTCAATGAATGGCGTGCAGCCGTGAAGTCGGTGAAGAAAGAGTTGCTTCTAGTCGCAGCGGTCAATTTCAGGCCAACATATAGGTCGTTTCCCTATCCCGTTGATGCTATTTCAGGGAGCTTGGACTGGATCAACGTTTTGGCGTATGACTTCTATAGCCCCGATCTGTCATGGAATGTTACTGGACCTTTTTCTGCATTGAAAAATCCAGAAAACCAATATAAGAGTGGGGATAGCGGCGTCACAGCTTGGATTGTTGATGCACATGTGCCCGCCAAAAAAATACTCCTCGGCCTTCCATTTTATGGCTACGCGTGGCGTCTAGAAGATGGTAATCACAACCAATTGTTATTTCCGCTTGCTGATGGGCCCGCTGATGGACCGACGCCTGATGGACCGGCGCCTGATGGAGCGTATGTAGCGGCAGATGGGGCCATATTTTATAACCAAATCGAGGTTTTCCGAGAGACTCACCCCAATGGCAAGGGCGCATACCTTGACAAATATGTTATACACTATTTCTGGGATGGAAATACTTGGATTGCATATAATGGTAAGAAGAGTATCACTGCTAAGGTTCAATATGCTCGTGGAGATGATCAGCAGAATCTGCTTGGTTACTTTGCATGGCACTTGGGCGCCGACGACGTCACAGATTGGACTCTTTCAGAAGCAGGTTAGTATGAATTCAATCATTTGTACGTACCTTTCCCAAATCATGCGTACGTCTATAATTTGCCAGGACAATTTGATCCATGCATGTCTTTGACTTTGACGCATGCATGAGTGACCATTTTGTTTTTTTGTTTCGAATTTGTGTTGTCCGCATGCATGCATGTGTACGTACGTACGTCTCTTTTTTATAATTTGGTAAGTGCATCCATCTTCGATTATATATTTATATATATATTGGTCGAACGACCTCCAAAGGTCTTGGAGTGATTGTAGGTTTTAGTTTTTTCAATTATGGTGATTATTAATTGGGGGTGCGTGTGAAATGCTAACGTACGTGTGGACATGTAATTGGAAGATGGAAAAGAAGGGTTTTGTGATTATCATATCACATATCCTTATTGAAGTTATTTAAACATTTCCATTTTGGATTTGTACTCCGTATGTCTTCATATATATCATTCTAACATGTAGCTTGTACTTCTTATTGCTGTGGCAGCTTCTAAAGCATGGGATAATGCAGATAATGCATGATGATCGCACGGTAGAAGCTTCTATTATCGACATCGAGGCCAATAATCAGCTATGTCGTCGTGTTTAATTAGAAGCTTGTTATTACATATCCACAATAAGGCCGATTATCAGGTGTGTTGTACGGCCAATAATCAGAGTACTTGTAACAATAAGGCCTCTAAATATCATATATGTCGTGTTTAATTAGAAGCTTGTATTATCTACAATAACATCGATTATCAATTAATTATATGGTGTACGTGTGGAAGCCAGCTTGTATTATCCTTCATTAATAATGCAATAACGAGATAATTAATTAAGTACTTGAACGTGTTATATATTATTTAATTTAATTTGTACATGCATATTGTGCTATCAATAATAAGAAAATGTATGCAATATTAATCACCCATAAAATTTCACAATATACGGCTAGCCGGCCGGCCGGGGGTTTCAACTGAGGCTCAGTCCCAAGCTATAAATTAAAACTCCAAACTCAAACTTGCTGGAAGTTGGTTGGGCTCGACTATATATATAGGCGGGAATATTAACTCGTGCAAATTGCAACTTTCAAACTACCCGAGGCCCTATCGAAATCTTGCAAGCTACATGCATTTTATGTGAAATACTTTCCTAAAGAGAGAAATATATATATATATATGCACGTACAAAAGGGATTTCAAATTAATTAACCCATTTCACTTGAAATTAAGATATTGGAACAATTTTAAGAGTGATACTAGAACCAAGACTAAATTCCTAATCGCTTGTTTCCTCCCAAAAATGTGCATTTTTAAATTACAATTCGATCAAAATCTCATAGCAATCTATCAGAAATCCAGTGATAATTTTAAAAGTTACATCAATTTTCAGATGTCATATATACTAGTCCATTTAAAGGAATTTTCTTCTTTCTTTCTTTCTCTCTCTCTCTCTCTCTCTCTCTGCTCAATGTACGTAGAAATATAACTAATTAAGTTCAACTTTAAGAAATTCGATCTAATGTTATAATTTTTTTTTACTTTCAAAATGTTAAGTTGAAATAATTGGTCATATTTTGAAAGGGAGTGTTGGTTTTATTCACTACATTATAGTACACAAAAACAATTCATTTTCTGGATATTAACTTTTTAGGGACACCGTAATTCAAAGTCTTTTTCAGAGAATATTGTAGAATATATGTTCTCAGTATGGAAAGTAATGTACAAGGCAAGAGGTGCTATATATAGACATGATGGATTTTAAATTTTAAATCTTGTAATAAAATTTGGACCATGAAATATATTTTCTCCATTTTATTTAAATAATGTGCCATATAATTTAAAATTTTAAATAATGTCGCACAATGTATACCGTTAGATGCAACAAAGAAAATCTGGCCCATAAAATAGTATAATGGATGGAGTTGAGATGAGATTAGAATTTACGTTAAAAGTAGAATTTTATTCAATACGGATTATTAGCTATCAATCATTAGTATTAAGATTATTTTAAAATCAGGTTATTATCCTTAGTTATTATCCCTTCTTATCTGTCTAGAGTTGTAGTTTTTTTTTTTTTTTAAATGATTGATTTGCAAAAATGATGAACACTGATTAACCAAAAATGTAAAAATAAAAAATAAAAAAAAATAAAAAATGCATTATCTTGTCTCAAAGATAGTGTAATTTTCTTTTTTTTTTTTTTTTTTTTTCTTTTTTCTTTTTTGAAATAATCTCACAATATAAATAGGGCTCTCAAATGTAGATATGTTTTCCGAGAGTTTTTTTCTCTAAGGCTGGCTGAGAGATAATAAATATAGACACGCATACCCAAAAATTAAGCGCAATTATAAATTATAGACACAAACAGCAAAATAGAAGCAGAAATACAAAATAGAAAATTACAATACACAAAATCAATAATTGTTATTTTGGTGCAGTCCTGGAACATGCATGAACATGACGCCATTGCATGTATTTATTAATTCTTATTTGATGAAAGTATTTATTATTTCTTATTTGATGAATGTATTTATAAATTCTGTACAAGTTAATTATATTGTCTTCTTCTGGAAGTCTACTGGGAAAAAAATATGCATGCCTTTAATAATAATAATAATCAGAAAAGCACATGTGCTGATATATATAATAAAATAAAATGTTATCCTAGCTGTGTTTACTTCAATTCCAAAAAACAAATGTATTGTTCACAGCCAGTCCATAACGAAATGTCGCTATCGTCATAAGTTGATGACGAGTTTGTGGGTGACGCCAAGCTTTCGCATGTGCAAAATCGGCTTTTGGTCGCACCAAAAAGCAACCTGATCCGATCTCCAGGTAGAATTGATTAAAGAAACAATTAAGATTAAAACCCCACTTGCTATTCTAATGAAGCATATTGTAAACTAAACAGACTAATTTCTCTATATTGTTCTGTTCACCCGGAAGTTAATAATAAATGACTAAATGCAATATATTTTAGCAAGGTTAATGATGACAAGTCTGTGGCTATATATACATATGCTCTCTCTTCTTAAATTAAGCGCCAAGGATTTATATCTCATATATAGCAAAATGTATTGGCCGAACACCTGTCTCCGATTTTTATATAAAAATATAATTTCCAATCTTTCCCAGCCGTTAGATACGATCAAAATAGATCAATTTTAGACGTCCATTTCACAATAAAATGAGACGCACCCGACCTTCACGTACACCTTACTTCTTCTTCATTCTCAATTTCCCTCCTCTTCCTCTATTTTGGGATTGCATCAGAGGTAAAATCAGGGAAGCTCTCTCTCTCTCTCTCTCTCTCTCTCTCTCTGTTCTGTCTTTAACTGTCTTTAACAAAAGCTCTCTCGCTTCTCCTTGCGCTACCTATCTCAGTACAGCAAAAGAAGGATCCGAATCCTCCCTCATCTCTTCGCTTCCTTTCCTGCTCTCTCTCTCTAGTTGCAGAAAATAAAAAGAAAAGAGAAAGTGATCAACAGCTCTCACTGTGGGTAAGCTCCTTCGTCTCTCTCCCTTTCTCTGTTCTGTATCTCTGTGTGTGTTCAGAGGCACGAAAAAAAGAAAGGAAGATAAAGAAGTAAAAAATCTATCTCTCTGTCCAACTCTCTGTCTTCCTCTTGCTACGGCCAATTGGTGAACAGCAGGGAAAAGGATCCTCTACATTCATATAGCGGTTGCACGATCTCGGGCCTGGAAAGGAAAAAAAAAGAAAAAAAAGAAAAGAAAGAACCCTCGCACTCTCTCGCGGCTGGTGTGTGTGTGTTTTACACAATATCATATTTTGGGTGTGTGTGTATGTGTCTGTCTGTGTTTGTGTTTTACAAAATATCCCAATGATATTTTGGGTAAGTTTGTAAGTCCTTAATTTATAGCTTTTATGTTTTATAAGTTAATGTGTGTGTGTGTGTGTGTTTTACAAAATATCCCAAGGATATTTTGGGTAAGTTTGTAAGCCTTTAATTTATAGCTTTTATGTTTTATAAGTTAATACGTTATGAAACACGCTTTTGTGATACACGAGTAAAAAATAAATATTTATAAAGCGTTGTTACGTTGCCCGAAATTCTAAAGCCTACATCCTTGCATTTTTTTTTTCCTAAAAAAAATGGGTACTTTGGAAATTTGGGCAAGATTTAACAGCAAATTTTAATGAAATACCTTTATGTGAGGGATTTTAATGAAATAACTGAACTAATTTTATATACCATGATAATGTTTAAACAAAAATAGGAAATTATATTAAAAGGTTTAGAAGTCATAAATGAGAATGCTGTTAAAATGTATTTTTAGTGAATCACACTAATTCACTATCACATGTACAAAATTATACTGTAGTGAACACTTGTATGTGAATACTTTATGAAGTAGAAAAATAACTGTGAGTATTTCTTACTCATTGGGGATGATACATGGTGATCTTTAATAATGTTTTGATTTCTACTTTATTTAATTGTATGTGATTTGTTTAACATTTTACGTGTTTTGTTTGAAACAATGTATATGTTTCTTTTTTTTTTGTGACATGTCCACACAAGAGGGGGGAGAGGGGATTCGAACTAATGACCTCCGTTTCATGAGGCGTGGTTCCCAGCCGATTGAGTTACTCTTAGGGACAAACAATGTATATGTTACTGTTATGACTAATGAAAGGGTTTGTATATGTTCGAAAGTCGTCGCTACAATAGTATGAGAAAGTCATCACTACCCATGGTAAGAATATTAATAAGTTGGAAAGTCGTCACTACCAACAGCATAGGAAAGTCGCCGCTACCCATGTTAAAAGCATCAATAAATTGGAAAGTTGCCGCTGTACATGCCAATGAGTTAAATAAATGAGATAGTGCATAAGAATATATATATATATATATATATATATATATATATATATATATATATATATATATATATATATATATATGTCATCATGTTGTCGCATAATGTACTTTTAAATAAATCAGTATTTTATTATGTTATTGAAGGCTATTGACTCACTTAACCATAGTATGAGATTGTGGCAATAACCACAATCATATGTGAATTTATGCAGGACAGGAAAAAGGTCAGGACTACTAGAAGTATTATGCTAGTAATTATGCTTAAGGATGGGACCTTTTGATATGTGATATTTTATATATTGTGGTTTGTATTAGGCTAAGACAATGGTTACGTACCATTAAGTGCCGCATGTATGTCAAAACACGTAGTTCATATTTTTATATAAAATGAGGTAATTCAGTCAAGTTCTAATGTGTTATATCCCCAAGTTGTTAAGAAAAAAAATATATAATTTGCTGCCAATTCTTAACTCTGATGATGTCGTAATATTATGTGAAAATTAAATCGAAATTTTCACTTACGCTTTTTGTAAAAAGTAGGGCATTACACTTCCCTTCAATGGCTCAAGTGAAAGCTGGATACTGGTATTTCCAGAGTAACTTCTTGGTGGGCGACATAGAATCCACCCTTTTCACCCATCTTTATGCTGCCTTTGCCAATGTGGACGCTACCAGTTACCAAGTCGCCTTTCCTCTCAAGTCTGTGGTGCGGTTTCATTACTTCATCGAATCCGTGCAACAAGGAAACCCTGATGTTAAAACCCTTGTCTCCACCGGCGAAGGACCCTCCTATACTTCCATCTTCGCTTCAATGACTAGTAGTCCGAGCTCTCGGCAAAAATTCGTAGATTCCTCTATCCGTCTCGCCCGGAGTTACAACTACTATGGCCTTAGCCTCAACTAGTAGCATCCTTACTCGAGCGAAGAAATGGCCAACCTTACCTCACTCCTCAGTGAATGGCTAGCTGCCATGAAGTAAGAGTCCCGGCGTATTGGAAAAGCGCCGTTGCTTCTAATCGCAGTAGTGTTTAACACCTTAGACTTTTATTCTTTCTTGAAATATTCGATTCAGGCTATCACAGTTAGCTTGGATTGGGTTAACGTAATTGCTGATGACGTGCACACCCCTGATTTCTCACCCAAGCTGACTAGACTGCCTGCTCCATTGTACAATCCAACAAGCTATCAACGTAGCATGGACACCGGCGTCAGAGCTTGGATTCATGCAGGTGTGCTAGCCAATAGATTAGTCCTTTACCTACCATTTCATGGTCGCAATTGGCTTCTGGCGAATGCTAAGAACCATGAAATATTCTAGCCGACGAACAGAGCAGTGTTTGGAAATGACCCTATACCATATACCAAAATCGTGAGTACTACGACTAGTATTTCCGTAAAATAGTTCAATCCCTCGTATGTCACAGACTATTGTTATTCTGGGACGACATGGATTGGATTTGTTTATGATGGTAAAGATAGCATCTTTACTAAGGTTAGATAAACCAAGATTTAGAGTACCTTTGATGTACCTTAAAATCCTTTTTGCTGCTAACCAATTAATGAGTCTCCATTGCTGTTTCCATGTATCTATTTATGTCTTTCCTCGAATTAAATATATAACATAAATGACTTTATACAATAACAAATGACACAGGCTTCACAAGTCATAAACAAAACCCATAAAACAAAGGACGCCTATTGTCCCGCAATTACGACCGTCGCATCGAGCTTCCGATCATAATATCTCAAGTGCACATCTACAACGCCATCTACTACGGCCGGAGTACCTGCAACCAAAGCAACATCATCTATATAGTTGTGGGGGTTTGCCACATCCGTATAGGTGGAATTATGAGCCTATTGTCTTAGCATAAATAATTACACTAAGACTTTAGAGGTATACTATTGCCTGAGGTTTTGCAAAGAACCAACTTTTCCTTTTTAGTCAAGCGTTTACTATAACAGTTACCAATTTTATAAACTTTTGTTTGAAAACCCCCATAACTGATATAGCAAACACCGACTAATAGAAAACAAGTTGTGCTCGTAGGAACGCAATGCATCATGTTCCCAATTTTATAACTCACTCAAAATCACATTCATTTACAATGCATTCATAGTGTACAAAATTCCCAACCACATCATACAGTCACACAATTCATTCTAACTACATATATCATATTCATACTTAAAAATATCATCATATTTTCAATATACTTAAAAGTACTCAAATCATCCAAAACAGTTACAATCAATATACAGTTGGTTCGAGTTTTGTAAAACAATATATATTTTGCAAACCATTACATATGAAAATAATAATTCTCAGTGAGTAGAATACTCATCTGGGCTGCATTTGACTCATGACTCGAACTCTACATTGGAGAACCCATTGAAGGCTCCAATTCAGACACTATCCTACAAACATTGGTATCGTTAGACTACACTATTGACCTCTACACTCTATGACACATAGACTACTCGCGCGCTCACACGTCGCATTAACCGTATCTAAGTCTGGTTAAGTATCTTAAACTATTATTAGGTTATCATTTAAGTTTATTTTCACATTATATTTTGTTTATTAATGCTAAGATGTATTTATTGTATTCATTAGCTTATTATTGTTGCACCTCATTATCTATGTGAACCAGTTAAGTAGTTTAGATTATAGAACATTAATCTTGTTTAACATATTAATTTAACAACTCTTATTAAATTTGGTTATAAACACATATTGAATATACATTCGTTTACTAAAGCTTATCGTCCTCAAAACTATGCATTACACTTAAGTTCTAAGTCTAACTCATGTTTAGCTAATCTTACCATTTAATACTACCAACCACAATGGAGATTAAACAAACCTTATTCCTAACCGGGTAGCTTATCAAAACAGCCCCTTAGATTTCATAAAGTACCAATCATCATCATGACAATCTCCAATCTATCAATAAGCCAAGGTTCTCCAACAATCAACCGTCAATATCAATGGCCATTCATCAAAATAAATAAAAACCCCTCCATTACATACAATCGGCCATAGTCATAACCAAATGATCCTACTAACATTCGAAACTTCATAGTCACGTTCACAAGTTAATATAACCCTATAAATAAGTCCCTTACTAAATTAGAGTCTCAAAACATATTTATATCATTCAAACAACTTCATCCAACTTAAACTTTTCTCAAACCAATAATTAGCAACATGTACTACTTTATAGCTCTCAAATCAAACCGAAACACAACTCAATATCGATTACAACTTACAACAATAGTTAATAACACCCTACCAAATTATGTTCCTCAAAGTTACAACTCACCAAGAAAATAGCCAAGCACTACCACTTTCCAAATTCACCAATTTTACATGCATATTTTCAGCCCTCACTAAAAGAGAATTTAATAACCATAAACTTCTCTACAAACATCATTCCACCCAACACACACAACACCATAGAGGACCAATCTAACAATAGGCATCCCAAATCAATCGGCAAAAATACCACAATAATCAACCCATGAAATAGCCCAACATAACTAATCCAAATCATCAACCAAAACACTCTTCAAATTGCAACTAGAATTTACAAACCATTCCAACTCAAACTTCAAGAACACTAACAACCCAATTCGGATTCCACTAAAATACCCCCAAATCAGTAGCTATAAAGGCCCAAAAGAAATCCAACAACTTCCAACTCAAGAGACCCGAATCAAGCTTCCAAAACAACCAAAATACAACACAAATCCAGAAATTCCAACACCTAATCAAAAATAACCCTGAAATACAAATCCAAGACATATTTTAGAGTCATCAAATACAAATATAGAATCACAAAAACCAAAATCCCAAAGGGCATTCACCATTCGGCCATCACACCTAAAATCACCAAGGAACCCTAAATTTTCTTCTTAAACAGACACTAATCAAAACCCATAAAATTATTCACCTACATCAGTAGCTTTTTAAAACCCTAGAATTTCATCCTATACATGCAATGGGTCATACGGAATATAAGGGAAAGTTAGGAATTTTACCCATTAAAGTTATTGTCGAAATCTGTCACGCCCCCATTTTGGGATATAAGGGGAAACGTAAGTTTGAGTGCTAAAAACTATTTAAAAGAGAGCGTACATTTACAACATATAAATATTATTTTATTCCTGTCTATTAATAAATCTTTACAATGCCGTGAATTTCAATAAGAGACATACTATACTAAGTAAAGGTTTGGTCGATCCACAATGAACTATTGCTTTTAGCGAGGTCTACGTCATTACAAAGAAATGGCTCCGTCTTACTGTGTTATCTGAAAAGATTTTAGAAAAATAAGGGGTGAGTTTGACAACTCAGTAAGGAAATCACAACAATAAAAGTGTAATTTTCTTTTCAGGAATTCTAAATAGAGTTCAAATAATTTAGCAGATAAAGAAACAGTTAAATAACATGTTAATAGATCAAATGCAGCATGGTGCTTGAATCATTTATACAGTGTGTCAGTTTTACCCTCCATCGGCCCACCTCCGCAATTTAACCATGTGCGGCGCACGTTACGTTTGGCACGTCCAAAAGGACCGATCCCGAGGGACCAAAACGCTCAGCCTGTCGTCACAGAGAAGAGCCGACGGATTAGGAACTTTCCTAGGTGAAGCCCTCCCGACCGATAGCCCACACTTTTGGTGTGGTTGCCATGCTACCCAAATGGATCCGGATCAAAACACGATGCAACCGTGGGGTAAAACTTTGTGGAATGTATGCACATATAATTACGATAATATCATCATTATCCGCTCACAAGGAGCACATGCAACATATACGATATGATGCACAAATACAACTATACAAAATCTCATGAAATCATCATATAGCTCATATACATTTGAGAACCATAGTTCCATTCTCTTAATTCACAATTCATACTTTGAAAGGTATAATCATATAATCATATGATTTCCCAATCACATTTGATAATGAGAGTAATATCATGACAGAATTTAAAGTGATAATCAATATAGCGAAATGAAGGAGTTTTAGGAAAATTCCCAACTTTTTCTTTTCAAAAGTTTTATTAAAATTTTGCCGGGGTTTTTAGGTTGTGTTCCCTTACCTGGACTAGCCGTTAGCATCGGAGTCGAGCTTTTACCTAAATAAAACATAAGGGTAAACTTAGCGGAGCATTCTGAAATTTCAGTTCTAAGACTTAAATTAGACCATCTTATATGTATATTCTATATACAAAATCTCTATCCAATTTATAGCATAATTTATATCATAAATCAGCATCACTACTTTAATAGATCAGATCCTCGACCCTTAGAAATTTCAACAAAAACACAGCCAACACCCATAGCCAAAAAAAATCAACTAAAACTATTTTACCCACCAACTCACCAAATTCCTCAAACGACATCAAATCCATAATATACCCAATCCAAAACCCTCACTCCAAAATTATTCCAGAATCCTTTTAAACACTAAAATCATAATAATCCTTTACAATAAAATTTTTCAACAAAACCATTACTAGTAAATTATTCACAATTTTAACCCACTGAAATTCATCCATAATCGGCCATCAACAAAACAGGGGTAACATATTCAGATCTCAAAAATATTCTCCTATATACACAAGGATAGCCAAATAAATCAACATATGGTTTCTCCAATATACTTGACCGAATCACCAAAGGCCAAACAACACAAAGCAAAGGATCCCATCCAAAAACCATTCGGTCAACAACAAAGAGCAATCCCTCAATCCATAATTTATCAACTAAAATCAACATATCATTGGCTAGGAAAAATCACCCATCAAGAACACACACGCACTCGCTGTCCAGCAAGGTAAACAATATACACACACTCTCAATCAAACATCAATAATCAGCCCAAATCAGTACCCAGCCAAACAGTGCACACACACCACTCAACAGATCAAGAATCCAAGACACCCAACCAACTACAATAATTCCTCAAATCATCAACATTGTGTACTGATCGAATAGCATAATATCCAAAAAATATACACTCAATCGGCCAACAGTAGAGAACCCCCAAAATCAAAATCCAACCAAACCCTAATTTCACAATAATCAAATCAATCCCAAAATAAATCATCATATGTTGATAGAAATTTACCCCAATGATTTTTCATAGCAAATTCACCAAAAAAGCCACTGGTTCCGCCGGAAAAAGTAGCCGGAAAAACGCACAGGAAGAACCGGGTCTTCCTTTCGGGTTCAGCGGGTCACGGGTCGGGTTCTGGGTCACTAGGCTTCGGTTCTTCGGGGTTAGGCCGGAAAACACCTTGACCCGCCGGAAATCGGCTTCTAGAACCGCCAAAAATCGCGCCGGACCCACCACCAAGAATCGGGTTCACGAACCATCCGGGTTTCTCTCTCGGGTCTGACGAGTTGCGGGTCACGGATCGTGGATTCAAGCCCATGGGTTCCACCGAAGCTCCTCCATCGCCGGATTTCAGTCCCAGCCGCCGATCATGGAGGATCGGAGCTCCCTGGGCTCACGGGTCCACCTCACGGATCCTCGCTTCCCCGTCACTCTTTTTCTCGGTTCTCTGCCTCTCTCAATCTCTCGATGTCTCTCTCTCTCTCTCTCTCGATTTCTGCCTCTTTCTCGCTTTCTCTCTCTCTCTCTCGATCTCCGGCTCCCACTCTCTCTGTCTCACTGTGTTCGTTTGAGAAGAAAGAAAAAAAAGAAGAAAAAAAGAAGAAAAAAAAACCGAAAAGAAGCAGGAAGAAGACCAAAAATAAAAGAGAGAAAAGAAGAAACCAACTTGCCGTGCAAGTTTCTCTTTTATTTTATTTTTTTCAACAACTTGTTAAATAAGTTACTTCACTTACTTAATAAGTTATTATTATTATTATTATTATTAATAATTCTAATAAAAAAAAAATTTGGGATATTACAAAATCTGTCTTCAACCGCCTCTCAATCTCTTTGCTGCTACACGGCTGGGTCTTCCTCTCAAACTTTGCATCTCACTCTCAATCTTGATCATCTCCCTCCCGGGTTGTCATCAGCGTCGTGTGTGTGTGTGTGTGTGTGTGTGTGTTAGACGAAGAGGAGAAGATGATGGAAGAAAGGAAAGAGAGATCGGGTTGGGTCTCAGCATCACGGTCTGGGCGTGTGCGTAGAAGACGAGAAAGAAGAAAGGAAGAGGAGAGAAATGGAGAGAACCTGTGCGTTTAGAAGAAAAGGGAAGGAAGAAATAAAAAGAAAAGAAAGAAGAAGCGGGAAAATGAGTGGTGAGGGAGAGAGGGGTATCCGAATAAGGGGAAAAGGAAAAGGCAGAAAAGAGATAGGGTGTCATGTGTCATCTTGGGGTTGGTTGAGAGAGGAAAATGCAATCTTCTCCTAACCAATCCGGTGGTGACATGTGGCAAGCTAAGATTTCTTTTTATTAAAACACCCCAATTACAATAAATTATAGTAGGACCCCATTTTATTTTATTTCTATCATTTGATAATTAATATGTAACCCCACTTCTACTTCAATTGCATTCAATCCATTCAATTAATTATTTATTCTATTAGTTCTCGTATTTTAACCTGGATTTATATTATTTTCTTAACATAAATATTATTACCTAGAATATACTTATTTGTCACATCTATTTAATAAATGTCATTTATTAATTGCTAAACTCTCTATTTAATATATTGGTCTTTACATCGACCATCTTCTTCTTTTGGCAATTTTATGCTTGTTTCAACTGGGATCGTTCACAGAGTTGCAACTTTCCATCTTGAATTTCTCTAAAATCTTCTTCATGTACTTCTTTTAAGATATGAAAATTTCATCATGTTGTTGCTTCACTTCAATATCAAGGAAGTAGGACATCAACCCGTTGTCTGTCATCTCAAACTCCCAAAACATTGATTGCTTGAATTCCTTGAACATATCACTACTATGTCCTGTGTATAATAGATTGGCAACATTAAAGGCAAATAATTACAAATTCATCTGGATGGTCTTTCTTCATATGAACAGCATGCTCATAGGACATTTGATGAAGCCGTTTTGATGAAGGTAACTATCAGTGCATGCATTCCAATTATGATGAGCGGCAAGTGCGGTCAACAGTCTCACTGTGTCAAGTCTCGCAACTGGTGCAAAGAACTCTTCATAGTCGATGTCATATTTTTGTTTGTAGCCTTTAGCTACTAGTCTTGCCTTGTATCAAGAAATTTCACCTTCTACAGTACATTTGATTTTGTGCACCCACTTGACACCAATAGCCTTTTGGTTTTGGTGGAAGTGTTGTCAACTCCCAAGTGTCATTCTTTTGAATAACAAGTATCTCCTCTTCCATTGCTGATCACCAACAATCTTCTTCTACGGCTTCTTAAAATGTGAGAGGCTCATGATTAGCATATTCTTGACACATTTGGTAGGACATCGATTGAGTACATAAGTTGAGCATGCCGCAGCTTTTGCCCAGAATTTTTTTGGTGGTCCTTTCTCCTTGAGCATGGTTCTGGTCAAATTAAGAATCGTATGATTTTTTCTGTTTGCAATCTCGTTTAGTTTTGGTTTGTAAGCAGCAATAAATTGATGCTATATTCCTTGTTCCCTACAATACTTATCAAATTCTTGAGGTGTATTCACCACCTCGGTTCGAGCGGAGATTTACGAGCTTGTAACCACTTTGATTTTCAACAAGAGCTTTAAAGTTCTTGAATACAATAAAGGCAACTGACTTTTCTTTAAGAAAATAAACCCAAAGTTTTTTGCTAAAGTCATCAATAAAAGTAATAAAGTATCTATTACCTCCTACATGGACTCTATTGGTCCATATATGTCAATATGAATCCACTGCAATGTTGATAATGCTCTCCAAGATTTGTGACTGGGAAAAGGAACTCATGCCTGCTTGCTAATTATACATCGGTCACAAACATTGCTCGATGGCTTGATTATTGGTAACCCATGCATCATGCCAGATGAAGATAGTAGCTTTAGGCCACTAAACCAATGACTAGTCCTAAAAACCAATGAGATGTATATAAAGTGATTTTATGGTCAATGTGCAACATTTTCCATATATTCTGCTAACGAAAAATGTCACAAGATGGGTTTATTTTAGAGTGTGTTTGTTAATTTTTGGTTGTAACGTAGTGTAAAGTTAAAAGTAGTTTTTAGTGTTTTGTATTTTGAATTTTTTGTTAATATGTTTTTTGTTTTATTTTATTTTTAAAAAAATGCAAAAACCTATCTTAAAAAGTATTACCAAACGCCAAAGTTGTGTTGAGATTTGTGTACAAGGGTGCGTTTGGGATTTTGATTTCGTAGATAAAAAATGCGATTTTAAACAAAATCCCAGAAAACAAACTGTTTGTGAATTGCATTCTTAAAAAATTACGATTTAAAAACACAAAAAACAGTTTTTTTAAATCGTAGGCAATTTGGTGTTTTTTTTAAAACCAAGAATTTTAAAGGTTAACCTGCGATTTTAAAGGCAAAACTGCGATTTTGTCAAATGCTTAACCGTGTTTCTAAAAATCACTTTTTCAAATCGCAAATCCAAACGGACCATAAATCTAAAATAAAATAAAGGCGGAACAGTAACGGAAGCAATAGAGAGAAAAGAGACAAAATTTATGTGGTTCAGTCTATGACTTTCGTCTACAGGGTAAAGCCCAAAGGGTTACATTGTGCTAAATAACTTGATTGTTTA
This sequence comes from Alnus rubra, assembly GCA_028654335.1. NCBI lineage: Eukaryota > Viridiplantae > Streptophyta > Magnoliopsida > Fagales > Betulaceae > Alnus > Alnus rubra. The sequence continues at coordinate 1,902,282 of JAJPGS010001107.1, forward strand.
TAATACATAGGTCTCTATTTATAGTTGAATAAGTCGACCTATACAAGTAAACCTAAATCTACTTATACTAGAAAACACAAATCGACCTAGACTAGAAAATATAAATTAACAATATTATATTCAGAATATATTTAGAATATATTCTAACAGATAGAATTGTCAGAGAATTCTTTTTTCTTTAGTGGGAAAACAATTAATTATTATTATTATTTTTTTTAAAAAAAAAAAACAATTACTTTATCATTTGACATTTCTCATCTTTATGCGCATTTTCGGTAGACTCACTAAATTTGTTAAAACGGTCCTTTATATCGATCAAAATAATGTTAAGGAATTATTTTTAGTTAATTACCTACATTTAAGATACAAGTTTTGGTTTTTTTGATATTTTCATAGTTTATGGAATAACAAGATAATCTAATTTAATAGATTTTTTTGAAGAGTTTTTCCTTGAATTTAAAGAAGGCTGCTATTAATAACAATCTAAAATGTTAGCATTGGTACATCTCACAAATTTAACTCATAAAAACCCTAAGTTGTAAGTCCAGCTAGGCTAGGCTTGGCAATTCGGGTTGGTCAGGTCTCCCCATCGGGTTGGCGTGTCACCCATCGAGTTGGCAAGTCAACCCGTTTAGCTAATCTGATCATAAACGTGTCATAAATGGGTTGGCGTGTCATAAACATGTCATAAACGTGTTAACGAGTCATAAACGTGTCATTAGCGTGTCATAAACGGGTTGGCGGGTCATAACTGTTTATAGCCTGAACCTAAACCCTATAACTTTCTGTCGTGTTTGTGTCGGATTCGCGGGTCGTGTCAAAATTGTCAAGCTTGTAGCTAGCCCTCCCTCCCCCCAAAAAAGTTAAGTCAGACACAAATTCCAATACATCACATTCATACGTGAACAACTTGGTAAAAAAACTCATTAAAAGAAAAAAATGATTAAAAAAATTGCCGGAACGGCTAGTGAGTGTATATATATATATATATATATATATATATATATATATATATATATATATATATATATATATATATATATATATCTAAATTCAGTTTGACTATCATGAAAACTTTGTGATGGAGCCATTTGGGGGAAGAAAGATTTATGTAGGGGAGGGAAGATCTTAATTTGAAAATAATTATATATACATTCCAATAATCGCGATATTAACTAATTGTGAAATAATTTTGACTTCTCCATTATGCATCCGTCCATCTACCGCTGTGTTGTGCCGTTCATCTCCTCCATGATCGTTGCTGGTGTTTGATGGTTGTGTTTTTGCTTTGAATAAATGCTTTCTTCTCCATAGATCTGCCCTCATGGACGATCTATGGGATGAAGGTTAGTTAAGTGTGAGGGGTTATACCTTACGGCCTGGATATTTTGGTGTGAAGGGTTATCTTTTACGGCCGGTTCAAATAAATTTTTCTATGTTATTTGGCTACCCTTGTCTTAGATCTAGTTTGCTTGGAGCAAATATGCTCTTTTTAACTATTTTTGAATATGGGTTAGCTGAAAATGAAAGTCATAGATAACACTTTATTGTAAGAATTTTGTTTGTATTTATGATCTTCTAATCTCGTAGCATGTGGTTATAATTTTGCAGACCTCTATGCTTTGTGATGTAAGAGCTTTATGCTCAAAAAATTTCTTCTTAGGGAGGCCAAGTAGGTACTTACCAAAAAAATAAAAAGAAACGTGCACTAGGTTGAAAATTGGGTGGTAATTAGTGACCACTCTTGATATAATCAAACCAAATTATTAAATAGCTTATTAGAACATTAGGTGGCCCTAAATAAAACCTTTCGAGATCAGGACGGTGGAGGAGTATTTATTAATTCCTTGAACGTGATTGAACATGCATGAACATGACGCCATTGTATTCTTTAATTCCTATTTTCTGAAAAAAAAAACATTATAATAAAATAAAATGTTATGCTGCGTTTACTTCAAAAAAAATAAAATAAAATAAAAATGTATTGTTCACACGGAAGTCCAGAACAAATGCTGCTATCGTCATAGACTCATAGGGTGATGACGATTCTGTGGGTGACGCCAAGTTATAACACAGAACCCGATGGTGGAAAGATAACATTAAGTCTTACTTTTTGAAAAAAAACAATGAAGCAATGTAGTGACGATTGGATATGCAGCTGACTATATATGACTAGATAACAATAAGTGTTTTATCACACTTATTTTATGGGAGGTGACATAACATGTTTTAAGAGATGTTTAAAAGTTAAAACAAAAGAAATATTAATGATTTAAAATACTTCATGTCACGTCAATCAAATTAATAAATAAGTATGTAATAATACAATACTACCAACGTAAATGGATGGAAAAAAAAAAATACTCGGTTTGTAGTTTGAAATTTCTTTTATTAGATAATGAATACGTACGTACACTATATAAGTTCTCTAGCTATATATGCTGGATTCATTCATTCATCATGCCTTAATAATCAGATTAAGATGTTTGAACATGCATCTTGAATAAGGAAGCAATATATTATTGCAAATGAAATGGAATTTTGCTGTATGTGTATTAATTGTTCACACGGGCCCAGTCCATATATTATATATCAAGCACATGCACATGGAAGCGGACGTGACGGCAGCAAGAGATTCGTCCCGATCCTACAATGGCGGCCGCGGACATGATTATTATTAATCAATCATATCAGACAATTTACTGGCAAGTAATTAATTAAATTACTAGCTCCAAGCTAGAGGGGGAAAAAGGCCAGGGTAAAAGGAAAGCCTATATATACGCTTGCATTCTCTTCTCAAAGCCTCAAGCCATATCTCTCATTCATAGCAAGCAAGCAAGCTAGCTTCAGAGAAGTCGGTCTCCTACCTCGCCTTCCCCTTCAATGGCCCCAGCTGTGAAAGCCGGATACTGGTATTGCCAAAGTGATCTCCCAATCACGGTGGACAGCATACCTTCCCAGCTTTTCACCCATCTTTTCGCTGCCTTTGCGGATGTCGACCCCATCACCTATAAAGTCACATTTCCTGAAGCATATAAGGTGCAGTTCTCAACCTTCACCCATATCGTGCAACAAAAAAAACCAAATGTGAAGACCCTTTTAGCCATCGGTGGAGATTCGAGGACCTTTTCTTCAATGGCTAGCCAGCCCAGTAGCCGCAAAGCATTCATAAATTCCTCAATAAGTTTAGCCAGGGATAACAACTTCCATGGCCTTTCCCTCCACTGGCTGTACCCCTCCACGGCGACCGACATGACCAACCTTGGCTATCTCCTCAATGAATGGCGTGCAGCCGTGAAGTCGGTGAAGAAAGAGTTGCTTCTAGTCGCAGCGGTCAATTTCAGGCCAACATATAGGTCGTTTCCCTATCCCGTTGATGCTATTTCAGGGAGCTTGGACTGGATCAACGTTTTGGCGTATGACTTCTATAGCCCCGATCTGTCATGGAATGTTACTGGACCTTTTTCTGCATTGAAAATCCAGAAAACCAATATAAGAGTGGGGATAGCGGCGTCACAGCTTGGATTGTTGATGCACATGTGCCCGCCAAAAAAATACTCCTCGGCCTTCCATTTTATGGCTACGCGTGGCGTCTAGAAGATGGTAATCACAACCAATTGTTATTTCCGCTTGCTGATGGGCCCGCTGATGGACCGACGCCTGATGGACCGGCGCCTGATGGAGCGTATGTAGCGGCAGATGGGGCCATATTTTATAACCAAATCGAGGTTTTCCGAGAGACTCACCCCAATGGCAAGGGCGCATACCTTGACAAATATGTTATACACTATTTCTGGGATGGAAATACTTGGATTGCATATAATGGTAAGAAGAGTATCACTGCTAAGGTTCAATATGCTCGTGGAGATGATCAGCAGAATCTGCTTGGTTACTTTGCATGGCACTTGGGCGCCGACGACGTCACAGATTGGACTCTTTCAGAAGCAGGTTAGTATGAATTCAATCATTTGTACGTACCTTTCCCAAATCATGCGTACGTCTATAATTTGCCAGGACAATTTGATCCATGCATGTCTTTGACTTTGACGCATGCATGAGTGACCATTTTGTTTTTTTGTTTCGAATTTGTGTTGTCCGCATGCATGCATGTGTACGTACGTACGTCTCTTTTTTATAATTTGGTAATTAAGTGCATCCATCTTCGATTATATATTTATATATATATTGGTCGAACGACCTCCAAAGGTCTTGGAGTGATTGTAGGTTTTAGTTTTTTCAATTATGGTGATTATTAATTGGGGGTGCGTGTGAAATGCTAACGTACGTGTGGACATGTAATTGGAAGATGGAAAAGAAGGGTTTTGTGATTATCATATCACATATCCTTATTGAAGTTATTTAAACATTTCCATTTTGGATTTGTACTCCGTATGTCTTCATATATATCATTCTAACATGTAGCTTGTACTTCTTATTGCTGTGGCAGCTTCTAAAGCATGGGATAATGCAGATAATGCATGATGATCGCACGGTAGAAGCTTCTATTATCGACATCGAGGCCAATAATCAGCTATGTCGTCGTGTTTAATTAGAAGCTTGTTATTACATATCCACAATAAGGCCGATTATCAGGTGTGTTGTACGGCCAATAATCAGAGTACTTGTAACAATAAGGCCTCTAAATATCATATATGTCGTGTTTAATTAGAAGCTTGTATTATCTACAATAATGTCGATTATCAATTAATTATTTGGTGTACGTGTGGAAGCCAGCTTGTATTATCCACAATTAATAATGCAATAACGAGATAATTAATTAAGTACTTGTACGTGCTATATATTTAATTTAATTTGTAAATGCATATAATTGTGCTGTCAATAATAAGAACATGTATGCAATATTAATCACCCATAAAATTTCACAATATACGGCTAGCCGGCCGGCTGGGGGTTTCAACTGAGGCTCAGTCCCAAGCTATAAATTAAAACTCCAAACTCAAACTTGCTGGAAGTTGGTTGGGCTCGACTATATATATAGGCGGGAATATTAACTCGTGCAAATTGCAACTTTCAAACTACCTGAGGCCCTATCGAAATCTTGCAAGCTACATGCATTTTATGTGAAATACTTTCCTAAAGAGAGAAATATATATATATATATGCACGTACAAAAGGGATTTCAAATTAATTAACCCATTTCACTTGAAATTAAGATATTGGAACAATTTTAAGAGTGATACTAGAACCAAGACTAAATTCCTAATCGCTTGTTTCCTCCCAAAAATGTGCATTTTTAAATTACAATTCGATCAAAATCTCATAGCAATCTATCAGAAATCCAGTGATAATTTTAAAAGTTACATCAATTTTCAGATGTCATATATACTAGTCCATTTAAAGGAATTTTCTTCTTTCTTTCTTTCTCTCTCTCTCTCTCTCTCTCTCTGCTCAATGTACGTAGAAATATAACTAATTAAGTTCAACTTTAAGAAATTCGATCTAATGTTATAATTTTTTTTTACTTTCAAAATGTTAAGTTGAAATAATTGGTCATATTTTGAAAGGGAGTGTTGGTTTTATTCACTACATTATAGTACACAAAAACAATTCATTTTCTGGATATTAACTTTTTAGGGACACCGTAATTCAAAGTCTTTTTCAGAGAATATTGTAGAATATATGTTCTCAGTATGGAAAGTAATGTACAAGGCAAGAGGTGCTATATATAGACATGATGGATTTTAAATTTTAAATCTTGTAATAAAATTTGGACCATGAAATATATTTTCTCCATTTTATTTAAATAATGTGCCATATAATTTAAAATTTTAAATAATGTCGCACAATGTATACCGTTAGATGCAACAAAGAAAATCTGGCCCATAAAATAGTATAATGGATGGAGTTGAGATGAGATTAGAATTTACGTTAAAAGTAGAATTTTATTCAATACGGATTATTAGCTATCAATCATTAGTATTAAGATTATTTTAAAATTAGGTTATTATCCTTAGTTATTATCCCTTCTTATCTGTCTAGAGTTGTAGTTTTTTTTTTTTTTTTAAATGATTGATTTGCAAAAATGATGAACACTGATTAACCAAAAATGTAAAAATAAAAAATAAAAAAAAAATAAAAATGCATTATCTTGTCTCAAAGATAGTGTAATTTTCTTTTTTCTTTTTTTTTTTTTCTTTTTTCTTTTTTGAAATAATCTCACAATATAAATAGGGCTCTCAAATGTAGATATGTTTTCCGAGAGTTTTTTTCTCTAAGGCTGGCTGAGAGATAATAAATATAGACACGCATACCCAAAAATTAAGCGCAATTATAAATTATAGACACAAACAGCAAAATAGAAGCAGAAATACAAAATAGAAAATTACAATACACAAAATCAATAATTGTTATTTTGGTGCAGTCCTGGAACATGCATGAACATGACGCCATTGCATGTATTTATTAATTCTTATTTGATGAAAGTATTTATTATTTCTTATTTGATGAATGTATTTATAAATTCTGTACAAGTTAATTATATTGTCTTCTTCTGGAAGTCTACTGGGAAAAAAATATGCATGCCTTTAATAATAATAATAATCAGAAAAGCACATGTGCTGATATATATAATAAAATGTTATCCTAGCTGTGTTTACTTCAATTCCAAAAAACAAATGTATTGTTCACACCCAGTCCATAACGAAATGTCGCTATCGTCATAAGTTGATGACGAGTTTGTGGGTGACGCCAAGCTTTCGCATGTGCAAAATCGGCTTTTGGTCGCACCAAAAAGCAACCTGATCCGATCTCCAGGTAGAATTGATTAAAGAAACAATTAAGATTAAAACCCCACTTGCTATTCTAATGAAGCATATTGTAAACTAAACAGACTAATTTCTCTATATTGTTCTGTTCACCCGGAAGTTAATAATAAATGACTAAATGCAATATATTTTAGCAAGGTTAATGATGACAAGTCTGTGGCTATATATACATATGCTCTCTCTTCTTAAATTAAGCGCCAAGGATTTATATCTCATATATAGCAAAATGTATTGGCCGAACACCTGTCTCCGATTTTTATATAAAAATATAATTTCCAATCTTTCCCAGCCGTTAGATACGATCAAAATAGATCAATTTTAGACGTCCATTTCACAATAAAATGAGACGCACCCGACCTTCACGTACACCTTACTTCTTCTTCATTCTCAATTTCCCTCCTCTTCCTCTATTTTGGGATTGCATCAGAGGTAAAATCAGGGAAGCTCTCTCTCTCTCTCTCTCTCTCTCTGTGTTCTGTCTTTAACTGTCTTTAACAAAAGCTCTCTCGCTTCTCCTTGCGCTACCTATCTCAGTACAGCAAAAGAAGGATCCGAATCCTCCCTCATCTCTTCGCTTCCTCTCCTGCTCTCTCTCTCTAGTTGCAGAAAATAAAAATAAAAGAGAAAGTGATCAACAGCTCTCACTGTGGGTAAGCTCCTTCGTCTCTCTCCCTTTCTCTGTTCTGTATCTCTGTGTGTGTTCAGAGGCACGAAAAAAAGAAAGGAAGATAAAGAAGTAAAAAATCTATCTCTCTGTCCAACTCTCTGTCTTCCTCTTGCTACGGCCAATTGGTGAACAGCAGGGAAAAGGATCCTCTCCATTCATATAGCGGTTGCACGATCTCGGGCCTGGAAAGGAAAAAAAAAAGAAATAAAGAAAATAAAGAACCCTCGCACTCTCTCGCGGCTGGTGTGTGTGTGTTTTACACAATATCATATTTTGGGTGTGTGTGTATGTGTCTGTCTGTGTTTGTGTTTTACAAAATATCCCAATGATATTTTGGGTAAGTTTGTAAGTCCTTAATTTATAGCTTTTATGTTTTATAAGTTAATGTGTGTGTGTGTGTGTGTTTTACAAAATATCCCAAGGATATTTTGGGTAAGTTTGTAAGCCTTTAATTTATAGCTTTTATGTTTTATAAGTTAATACGTTATGAAACACGCTTTTGTGATACACGAGTAAAAAATAAATATTTATAAAGCGTTGTTACGTTGCCCGAAATTCTAAAGCCTACATCCTTGCATGTTTTTTTTTCCTAAAAAAAATGGGTACTTTGGAAATTTGGGCAAGATTTAACAGCAAATTTTAATGAAATACCTTTATGTGAGGGATTTTAATGAAATAACTGAACTAATTTTATATACCATGATAATGTTTAAACAAAAATAGGAAATTATATTAAAAGGTTTAGAAGTCATAAATGAGAATGCTGTTAAAATGTATTTTTAGTGAATCACACTAATTCACTATCACATGTACAAAATTATACTGTAGTGAACACTTGTATGTGAATACTTTATGAAGTAGAAAAATAACTGTGAGTATTTCTTACTCATTGGGGATGATACATGGTGATCTTTAATAATCTTTTGATTTCTACTTTATTTAATTGTATGTGATTTGTTTAACATTTTACGTGTTTTGTTTGAAACAATGTATATGTTTCTTTTTTTTTGTGACATGTCCACACAAGAGGGGGGAGAGGGGATTCGAACTAATGACCTCCGTTTCATGAGGCGTGGTTCCCAGCCGATTGAGTTACTCTTAGGGACAAACAATGTATATGTTACTGTTATGACTAATGAAAGGGTTTGTATATGTTCGAAAGTCGTCGCTACAATAGTATGAGAAAGTCATCACTACCCATGGTAAGAATATTAATAAGTTGGAAAGTCGTCACTACCAACAGCATAGGAAAGTCGCCGCTACCCATGTTAAAAGCATCAATAAATTGGAAAGTTGCCGCTGTACATGCCAATGAGTTAAATAAATGAGATAGTGCATAAGAATATATATATATATATATATATATATATATATAAATGTCATCATGTTGTCGCATAATGTACTTTTAAATAAATCAGTATTTTATTATGTTATTGAATGCTATTGACTCACTTAACCATAGTATGAGATTGTGGCAATAACCACAATCATATGTGAATTTATGCAGGACAGGAAAAAGGTCAGGACTACTAGAAGTATTATTCTAGTAATTATGCTTAAGGATGGGACCTTTTGATATGTGATATTTTATATATTGTGGTTTGTATTAGGCTAAGACAATGGTTACGTACCATTAAGTGCCGCATGTATGTCAAAACACGTAGTTCATATTTTTATATAAAATGAGGTAATTCAGTCAAGTTCTAATGTGTTATATCCCCAAGTTGTTAAGAAAAAAAATATATAATTTGCTGCCAATTCTTAACTCTGATGATGTCGTAATATTATGTGAAAATTAAATCGAAATTTTCACTTACGCTTTTTGTAAAAAGTAGGGCGTTACACTTCCCTTCAATGGCTCAAGTGAAAGCTGGATACTGGTATTTCCAGAGTAACTTCTTGGTGGGCGACATAGAATCCACCCTTTTCACCCATCTTTATGCTGCCTTTGCCAATGTGGACGCTACCAGTTACCAAGTCGCCTTTCCTCTCAAGTCTGTGGTGCGGTTTCATTACTTCATCGAATCCGTGCAACAAGGAAACCCTGATGTTAAAACCCTTGTCTCCACCGGCGAAGGACCCTCCTATACTTCCATCTTCGCTTCAATGACTAGTAGTCCGAGCTCTCGGCAAAAATTCGTAGATTCCTCTATTCGTCTCGCCCGGAGTTACAACTACTATGGCCTTAGCCTCAACTAGTAGCATCCTTTCTCGAGCGAAGAAATGGCCAACCTTACCTCACTCCTCAGTGAATGGCTAGCTGCCATGAAGTAAGAGTCCCGGCGTATTGGAAAAGCGCCGTTGCTTCTAATCGCAGTAGTGTTTAACACCTTAGACTTTTATTCTTTCTTGAAATATTCGATTCAGGCTATCACAGTTAGCTTGGATTGGGTTAACGTAATTGCTGATGACGTGCACACCCCTGATTTCTCACCCAAGCTGACTAGACTGCCTGCTCCATTGTACAATCCAACAAGCTATCAACGTAGCATGGACACCGGCGTCAGAGCTTGGATTCATGCAGGTGTGCTAGCCAATAGATTAGTCCTTTACCTACCATTTCATGGTCACAATTGGCTTCTGGCGAATGCTAAGAACCATGAAATATTCTAGCCGACGAACAGAGCAGTGTTTGGAAATGACCCTATACCATATACCAAAATCGTGAGTACTACGACTAGTATTGCCGTAAAATAGTTCAATCCCTCGTATGTCACAGACTATTGTTATTCTGGGACGACATGGATTGGATTTGTTTATGATGGTAAAGATAGCATCTTTACTAAGGTTAGATAAACCAAGATTTAGAGTACCTTTGATGTACCTTAAAATCCTTTTTGCTGCTAACCAATTAATGAGTCTCCATTGCTGTTTCCATGTATCTATTTATGTCTTTCCTCGAATTAAATATATAACATAAATGACTTTATACAATAAAAAATGACACAGGCTTCACAAGTCATAAACAAAACCCATAAAACAAAGGACGCCTATTGTCCCGCAATTACGACCGTCGCATCGAGCTTCCGATCATAATATCTCAAGTGCACATCTACAACGCCATCTACTACGGCCGGAGTACCTGCAACCAAAGCAACATCATCTATATAGTTGTGGGGGTTTGCCACATCCGTATAGGTGGAATTATGAGCCTATTGTCTTAGCATAAATAATTACACTAAGACTTTAGAGGTATACTATTGCCTGAGGTTTTGCAAAGAACCAACTTTTCCTTTTTAGTCAAGCGTTTACTATAACAGTTACCAATTTTATAAACTTTTGTTTGAAAACCCCATAACTGATATAGCAAACACCGACTAATAGAAAACAAGTTGTGCTCGTAGGAACGCAATGCATCATGTTCCCAATTTTATAACTCACTCAAAATCACATTCATTTACAATGCATTCATAGTGTACAAAATTCCCAACCACATCATACAGTCACACAATTCATTCTAACTACATATATCATATTCATACTTAAAAATATCATCATATTTTCAATATACTTAAAAGTACTCAAATCATCCAAAACAGTTACAATCAATATACAGTTGGTTCGAGTTTTGTAAAACAATATATATTTTGCAAACCATTACATATGAAAATAATAATTCTTAGTGAGTAGAATACTCATCTGGGCTGCATTTGACTCATGACTCGAACTCTACATTGGAGAACCCATTGAAGGCTCCAATTCAGACACTATCCTACAAACATTGGTATCGTTAGACTACACTATTGACCTCTACACTCTATGACACATAGACTACTCGCGCGCTCACACGTCGCATTAACCGTATCTAAGTCTGGTTAAGTATCTTAAACTATTATTAGGTTATCATTTAAGTTTATTTTCACATTATATTTTGTTTATTAATGCTAAGATGTATTTATTGTATTCATTAGCTTATTATTGTTGCACCTCATTATCTATGTGAACCAGTTAAGTAGTTTAGATTATAGAACATTAATCTTGTTTAACATATTAATTTAACAACTCTTATTAAATTTGGTTATAAACACATATTGAATATACATTCGTTTACTAAAGCTTATCGTCCTCAAAACTATGCATTACACTTAAGTTCTAAGTCTAACTCATGTTTAGCTAATCTTACCATTTAATACTACCAACCACAATGGAGATTAAACAAACCTTATTCCTAACCGGGTAGCTTATCAAAACAGCCCCTTAGATTTCATAAAGTACCAATCATCATCATGACAATCTCCAATCTATCAATAAGCCAAGGTTCTCCAACAATCAACCGTCAATATCAATGGCCATTCATCAAAATAAATAAAAACCCCTCCATTACATACAATCGGCCATAGTCATAACCAAATGATCCTACTAACATTCGAAACTTCATAGTCACGTTCACAAGTTAATATAACCCTATAAATAAGTCCCTTACTAAATTAGAGTCTCAAAACATATTTATATCATTCAAACAACTTCATCCAACTTAAACTTTTCTCAAACCAATAATTAGCAACATGTACTACTTTATAGCTCTCAAATCAAACCGAAACACAACTCAATATCGATTACAACTTACAACAATAGTTAATAACACCCTACCAAATTATGTTCCTCAAAGTTACAACTCACCAAGAAAATAGCCAAGCACTACCACTTTCCAAATTCACCAATTTTACATGCATATTTTCAGCCCTCACTAAAAGAGAATTTAATAACCATAAACTTCTCTACAAACATCATTCCACCCAACACACACAACACCATAGAGGACCAATCTAACAATAGGCATCCCAAATCAATCGGCAAAAATACCACAATAATCAACCCATGAAATAGCCCAACATAACTAATCCAAATCATCAACCAAAACACTCTTCAAATTGCAACTAGAATTTACAAACCATTCCAACTCAAACTTCAAGAACACTAACAACCCAATTCGGATTCCACTAAAATACCCCCAAATCAGTAGCTATAAAGGCCCAAAAGAAATCCAACAACTTCCAACTCAAGAGACCCAAATCAAGCTTCCAAAACAACCAAAATACAACACAAATCCAGAAATTCCAACACCTAATCAAAAATAACCCTGAAATACAAATCCAAGACATATTTTAGAGTCATCAAATACAAATATAGAATCACAAAAACCAAAATCCCAAAGGGCATTCACCATTCGGCCATCACACCTAAAATCACCAAGGAACCCTAAATTTTCTTCTTAAACAGACACTAATCAAAACCCATAAAATTATTCACCTACGTCAGTAGCTTTTTAAAACCCTAGAATTTCATCCTATACATGCAATGGGTCATACGGAATATAAGGGAAAGTTAGGAATTTTACCCATTAAAGTTATTGTCGAAATCTGTCACGCCCCAATTTTGGGATATAAGGGGAAACGTAAGTTTGAGTGCTAAAAACTATTTAAAAGAGAGCGTACATTTACAACATATAAATATTATTTTATTCCTGTCTATTAATAAATCTTTACAATGCCGTGAATTTCAATAAGAGACATACTATACTAAGTAAAGGTTTGGTCGATCCACAATGAACTATTGCTTTTAGCGAGGTCTACGTCATTACAAAGAAATGGCTCCGTCTTACTGTGTTATCTGAAAAGATTTTAGAAAAATAAGGGGTGAGTTTGACAACTCAGTAAGGAAATCACAACAATAAAAGTGTAATTTTCTTTTCAGGAATTCTAAATAGAGTTCAAATAATTTAGCAGATAAAGAAACAGTTAAATAACATGTTAATAGATCAAATGCAGCATGGTGCTTGAATCATTTATACAGTGTGTCAGTTTTACCCTCCATCGGCCCACCTCCGCAATTTAACCATGTGCGGCGCACGTTACGTTTGGCACGTCCAAAAGGACCGATCCCGAGGGACCAAAACGCTCAGCCTGTCGTCACAGAGAAGAGCCGACGGATTAGGAACTTTCCTAGGTGAAGCCCTCCCGACCGATAGCCCACACTTTTGGTGTGGTTGCCATGCTACCCAAATGGATCCGGATCAAAACACGATGCAACCGTGGGGTAAAACTTTGTGGAATGTATGCACATATAATTACGATAATATCATCATTATCCGCTCACAAGGAGCACATGCAACATATACGATATGATGCACAAATACAACTATACAAAATCTCATGAAATCATCATATAGCTCATATACATTTTGAGAACCATAGTTCCATTCTCTTAATTCACAATTCATACTTTGAAAGGTATAATCATATAATCATATGATTTCCCAATCACATTTGATAATGAGAGTAATATCATGACAGAATTTAAAGTGATAATCAATATAGCGAAATGAAGGAGTTTTAGGAAAATTCCCAACTTTTTCTTTTCAAAAGTTTTATTAAAATTTTGCCGGGGTTTTTAGGTTGTGTTCCCTTACCTGGACTAGCCGTTAGCATCGGAGTCGAGCTTTTACCTAAATAAAACATAAGGGTAAACTTAGCGGAGCATTCTGAAATTTCAGTTCTAAGACTTAAATTAGACCATCTTATATGTATATTCTATATACAAAATCTCTATCCAATTTATAGCATAATTTATATCATAAATCAGCATCACTACTTTAATAGATCAGATCCTCGACCCTTAGAAATTTCAACAAAAACACAGCCAACACCCATAGCCAAAAAAAATCAACTAAAACTATTTTACCCACCAACTCACCAAATTCCTCAAACGACATCAAATCCATAATATACCCAATCCAAAACCCTCACTCCAAAATTATTCCAGAATCCTTTTAAACACTAAAATCATAATAATCCTTTACAATAAAATTTTTCAACAAAACCATTACTAGTAAATTATTCACAATTTTAACCCACTGAAATTCATCCATAATCGGCCATCAACAAAACAGGGGTAACATATTCAGATCTCAAAAATATTCTCCTATATACACAAGGATAGCCAAATAAATCAACATATGGTTTCTCCAATATACTTGACCGAATCACCAAAGGCCAAACAACACAAAGCAAAGGATCCCATCCAAAAACCATTCGGTCAACAACAAAGAGCAATCCCTCAATCCATAATTTATCAACTAAAATCAACATATCATTGGCTAGGAAAAATCACCCATCAAGAACACACACGCACTCGCTGTCCAGCAAGGTAAACAATATACACACACTCTCAATCAAACATCAATAATCAGCCCAAATCAGTACCCAGCCAAACAGTGCACACACACCACTCAACAGATCAAGAATCCAAGACACCCAACCAACTACAATAATTCCTCAAATCATCAACATTGTGTACTGATCGAATAGCATAATATCCAAAAAATATACACTCAATCGGCCAACAGTAGAGAACCCCCAAAATCAAAATCCAACCAAACCCTAATTTCACAATAATCAAATCAATCCCAAAATAAATCATCATATGTTGATAGAAATTTACCCCAATGATTTTTCATAGCAAATTCACCAAAAAAGCCACTGGTTCCGCCGGAAAAAGTAGCCGGAAAAACGCACAGGAAGAACCGGGTCTTCCTTTCGGGTTCAGCGGGTCACGGGTCGGGTTCTGGGTCACTAGGCTTCGGTTCTTCGGGGTTAGGCCGGAAAACACCTTGACCCGCCGGAAATCGGCTTCTAGAACCGCCAAAAATCGCGCCGGACCCACCACCAAGAATCGGGTTCACGAACCATCCGGGTTTCTCTCTCGGGTCTGACGAGTTGCGGGTCACGGATCGTGGATTCAAGCCCATGGGTTCCACCGAAGCTCCTCCATCGCCGGATTTCAGTCCCAGCCGCCGATCATGGAGGATCGGAGCTCCCTGGGCTCACGGGTCCACCTCACGAATCCTCGCTTCCCCGTCACTCTTTTTCTCGGTTCTCTGCCTCTCTCAATCTCTCGATGTCTCTCTCTCTCTCTCGATTTCTGCCTCTTTCTCGCTTTCTCTCTCTCTCTCTCGATCTCCGGCTCCCACTCTCTCTGTCTCACTGTGTTCGTTTGAGAAGAAAGAAAAAAAAGAAGAAAAAAAGAAGAAAAAAAAACCGAAAAGAAGCAGGAAGAAGACCAAAAATAAAAGAGAGAAAAGAAGAAACCAACTTGCCGTGCAAGTTTCTCTTTTATTTTATTTTTTTCAACAACTTGTTAAATAAGTTACTTCACTTACTTAATAAGTTATTATTATTATTATTATTATTAATAATTCTAATAAAAAAAAATTTGGGATATTACAAAATCTGTCTTCAACCGCCTCTCAATCTCTTTGCTGCTACACGGCTGGGTCTTCCTCTCAAACTTTGCATCTCACTCTCAATCTTGATCATCTCCCTCCCGGGTTGTCATCAGCGTCGTGTGTGTGTGTGTGTGTGTGTGTGTTAGACGAAGAGGAGAAGATGATGGAAGAAAGGAAAGAGAGATCGGGTTGGGTCTCAGCATCACGGTCTGGGCGTGTGCGTAGAAGACGAGAAAGAAGAAAGGAAGAGGAGAGAAATGGAGAGAACCTGTGCGTTTAGAAGAAAAGGGAAGGAAGAAATAAAAAGAAAAGAAAGAAGAAGCGGGAAAATGAGTGGTGAGGGAGAGAGGGGTATCCGAATAAGGGGAAAAGGAAAAGGCAGAAAAGAGATAGGGTGTCATGTGTCATCTTGGGGTTGGTTGAGAGAGGAAAATGCAATCTTCTCCTAACCAATCCGGTGGTGACATGTGGCAAGCTAAGATTTCTTTTTATTAAAACACCCCAATTACAATAAATTATAGTAGGACCCCATTTTATTTTATTTCTATCATTTGATAATTAATATGTAACCCCACTTCTACTTCAATTGCATTCAATCCATTCAATTAATTATTTATTCTATTAGTTCTCGTATTTTAACCTGGATTTATATTATTTTCTTAACATAAATATTATTACCTAGAATATACTTATTTGTCACATCTATTTAATAAATGTCATTTATTAATTGCTAAACTCTCTATTTAATATATTGGTCTTTACATCGACCATCTTCTTCTTTTGGCAATTTTATGCTTGTTTCAACTGGGATCGTTCACAGAGTTGCAACTTTCCATCTTGAATTTCTCTAAAATCTTCTTCATGTACTTCTTTTAAGATATGAAAATTTCATCATGTTGTTGCTTCACTTCAATATCAAGGAAGTAGGACATCAACCCGTTGTCTGTCATCTCAAACTCCCAAAACATTGATTGCTTGAATTCCTTGAACATATCACTACTATGTCCTGTGTATAATAGATTGGCAACATTAAAGGCAAATAATTACAAATTCATCTGGATGGTCTTTCTTCATATGAACAGCATGCTCATAGGACATTTGATGAAGCCGTTTTGATGAAGGTAACTATCAGTGCATGCATTCCAATTATGATGAGCGGCAAGTGCGGTCAACAGTCTCACTGTGTCAAGTCTCGCAACTGGTGCAAAGAACTCTTCATAGTCGATGTCATATTTTTGTTTGTAGCCTTTAGCTACTAGTCTTGCCTTGTATCAAGAAATTTCACCTTCTACAGTACATTTGATTTTGTGCACCCACTTGACACCAATAGCCTTTTGGTTTTGGTGGAAGTGTTGTCAACTCCCAAGTGTCATTCTTTTGAATAACAAGTATCTCCTCTTCCATTGCTGATCACCAACAATCTTCTTCTACGGCTTCTTAAAATGTGAGAGGCTCATGATTAGCATATTCTTGACACATTTGGTAGGACATCGATTGAGTACATAAGTTGAGCATGCCGCAGCTTTTGCCCAGAATTTTTTTGGTGGTCCTTTCTCCTTGAGCATGGTTCTGGTCAAATTAAGAATCGTATGATTTTTTCTGTTTGCAATCTCGTTTAGTTTTGGTTTGTAAGCAGCAATAAATTGATGCTATATTCCTTGTTCCCTACAATACTTATCAAATTCTTGAGGTGTATTCACCACCTCGGTTCGAGCGGAGATTTACGAGCTTGTAACCACTTTGATTTTCAACAAGAGCTTTAAAGTTCTTGAATACAATAAAGGAAACTGACTTTTCTTTAAGAAAATAAACCCAAAGTTTTTTGCTAAAGTCATCAATAAAAGTAATAAAGTATCTATTACCTCCTACATGGACTCTATTGGTCCATATATGTCAATATGAATCCACTGCAATGTTGATAATGCTCTCCAAGATTTGTGACTGGGAAAAGGAACTCATGCCTGCTTGCTAATTATACATCGGTCACAAACATTGCTCGATGGCTTGATTATTGGTAACCCATGCATCATGCCAGATGAAGATAGTAGCTTTAGGCCACTAAACCAATGACTAGTCCTAAAAACCAATGAGATGTATATAAAGTGATTTTATGGTCAATGTGCAACATTTTCCATATATTCTGCTAACGAAAAATGTCACAAGATGGGTTTATTTTAGAGTGTGTTTGTTAATTTTTGGTTGTAACGTAGTGTAAAGTTAAAAGTAGTTTTTAGTGTTTTGTATTTTGAATTTTTTGTTAATATGTTTTTTGTTTTATTTTATTTTTAAAAAAATGCAAAAACCTATCTTAAAAAGTATTACCAAACGCCAAAGTTGTGTTGAGATTTGTGTACAAGGGTGCGTTTGGGATTTTGACTTCGTAGATAAAAAATGCGATTTTAAACAAAATCCCAGAAAACAAACTGTTTGTGAATTGCATTCTTAAAAAATTACGATTTAAAAACACAAAAAACAGTTTTTTTAAATCGTAGGCAATTTGGTGTTTTTTTTAAAACCAAGAATTTTAAAGGTTAACCTGCGAATTTAAAGGCAAAACTGCGATTTTGTCAAATGCTTAACCGTGTTTCTAAAAATCACTTTTTCAAATCGCAAATCCAAACGGACCATAAATCTAAAATAAAATAAAGGCGGAACAGTAACGGAAGCAATAGAGAGAAAAGAGACAAAATTTATGTGGTTCAGTCTATGACTTTCGTCTACAGGGTAAAGCCCAAAGGGTTACATTGTGCTAAATAACTTGATTGTTTATAATACATAGGTCTCTATTTATAGTTGAATAAGTCGACCTATACAAGTAAACCTAAATCTACTTATACTAGAAAACACAAATCGACCTAGACTAGAAAATATAAATTAACAATATTATATTCAGAATATATTTAGAATATATTCTAACAGATAGAATTGTCAGAGAATTCTTTTTTTCTTTAGTGGGAAAACAATTAATTATTATTATTATTTTTTTTAAAAAAAAAAAACAATTACTTTATCATTTGACATTTCTCATCTTTATGCGCATTTTCGGTAGACTCACTAAATTTGTTAAAACGGTCCTTTATATCGATCAAAATAATGTTAAGGAATTATTTTTAGTTAATTACCTACATTTAAGATACAAGTTTTGGTTTTTTTGATATTTTCATAGTTTATGGAATAACAAGATAATCTAATTTAATATATTTTTTTGAAGAGTTTTTCCTTGAATTTAAAGAAGGCTGCTATTAATAACAATCTAAAATGTTAGCATTGGTACATCTCACAAATTTAACTCATAAAAACCCTAAGTTGTAAGTCCAGCTAGGCTAGGCTTGGCAATTCGGGTTGGTCAGGTCTCCCCATCGGGTTGGCGTGTCACCCATCGAGTTGGCAAGTCAACCCGTTTAGCTAATCTGATCATAAACGTGTCATAAATGGGTTGGCGTGTCATAAACATGTCATAAACGTGTTAACGAGTCATAAACGTGTCATTAGCGTGTCATAAACGGGTTGGCGGGTCATAACTGTTTATAGCCTGAACCTAAACCCTATAACTTTCTGTCGTGTTTGTGTCGGATTCGCGGGTCGTGTCAAAATTGTCAAGCTTGTAGCTAGCCCTCCCTCCCCCCAAAAAAGTTAAGTCAGACACAAATTCCAATACATCACATTCATACGTGAACAACTTGGTAAAAAAACTCATTAAAAGAAAAAAATGATTAAAAAAATTGCCGGAACGGCTAGTGAGTGTATATATATATATATATATATATATCTGAATTCAGTTTGACTATCATGAAAACTTTGTGATGGAGCCATTTGGGGGAAGAAAGATTTATGTAGGGGAGGGAAGATCTTAATTTGAAAATAATTATATATACATTCCAATAATCGCGATATTAACTAATTGTGAAATAATTTTGACTTCTCCATTATGCATCCGTCCATCTACCGCTGTGTTGTGCCGTTCATCTCCTCCATGATCGTTGCTGGTGTTTGATGGTTGTGTTTTTGCTTTGAATAAATGCTTTCTTCTCCATAGATCTGCCCTCATGGACGATCTATGGGATGAAGGTTAGTTAAGTGTGAGGGGTTATACCTTACGGCCTGGATATTTTGGTGTGAAGAATTATCTTTTACGGCCGGTTCAAATAAATTTTTCTATGTTATTTGGCTACCCTTGTCTTAGATCTAGTTTGCTTGGAGCAAATATGCTCTTTTTAACTATTTTTGAATATGGGTTAGCTGAAAATGAAAGTCATAGATAACACTTTATTGTAAGAATTTTGTTTGTATTTATGATCTTCTAATCTCGTAGCATGTGGTTATAATTTTGCAGACCTCTATGCTTTGTGATGTAAGAGCTTTATGCTCAAAAAATTTCTTCTTAGGGAGGCCAAGTAGGTACTTACCAAAAAAATAAAAAGAAACGTGCACTAGGTTGAAAATTGGGTGGTAATTAGTGACCACTCTTGATATAATCAAACCAAATTATTATATAGCTTATTAGAACATTAGGTGGCCCTAAATAAAACCTTTCGAGTTCAGGACGGTGGAGGAGTATTTATTAATTCCTTGAACGTGATTGAACATGCATGAACATGACGCCATTGTATTCTTTAATTCCTATTTTCTGAAAAAAAAAACATTATAATAAAATAAAATGTTATGCTGCGTTTACTTCAAAAAAAATAAAATAAAATAAAAATGTATTGTTCACACGGAAGTCCAGAACAAATGCTGCTATCGTCATAGACTCATAGGGTGATGACGATTCTGTGGGTGACGCCAAGTTATAACACAGAACCCGATGGTGGAAAGATAACATTAAGTCTTACTTTTTGAAAAAAAACAATGAAGCAATGTAGTGACGATTGGATATGCAGCTGACTATATATGACTAGATAACAATAAGTGTTTTATCACACTTATTTTATGGGAGGTGACATAACATGTTTTAAGAGATGTTTAAAAGTTAAAACAAAAGAAATATTAATGATTTAAAATACTTCATGTCACGTCAATCAAATTAATAAATAAGTATGTAATAATACAATACTACCAACGTAAATGGATGGAAAAAAAAAAAATACTCGGTTTGTAGTTTGAAATTTCTTTTATTAGATAATGAATACGTACGTACACTATATAAGTTCTCTAGCTATATATGCTGGATTCATTCATTCATCATGCCTTAATAATCAGATTAAGATGTTTGAACATGCATCTTGAATAAGGAAGCAATATATTATTGCAAATGAAATGGAATTTTGCTGTATGTGTATTAATTGTTCACACGGGCCCAGTCCATATATTATATATCAAGCACATGCACATGGAAGCGGACGTGACGGCAGCAAGAGATTCGTCCCGATCCTACAATGGCGGCCGCGGACATGATTATTATTAATCAATCATATCAGACAATTTACTGGCAAGTAATTAATTAAATTACTAGCTCCAAGCTAGAGGGGGAAAAAGGCCAGGGTAAAAGGAAAGCCTATATATACGCTTGCATTCTCTTCTCAAAGCCTCAAGCCATATCTCTCATTCATAGCAAGCAAGCAAGCTAGCTTCAGAGAAGTCGGTCTCCTACCTCGCCTTCCCCCTTCAATGGCCCCAGCTGTGAAAGCCGGATACTGGTATTGCCAAAGTGATCTCCCAATCACGGTGGACAGCATACCTTCCCAGCTTTTCACCCATCTTTTCGCTGCCTTTGCGGATGTCGACCCCATCACCTATAAAGTCACATTTCCTGAAGCATATAAGGTGCAGTTCTCAACCTTCACCCATATCGTGCAACAAAAAAAACCAAATGTGAAGACCCTTTTAGCCATCGGTGGAGATTCGAGGACCTTTTCTTCAATGGCTAGCCAGCCCAGTAGCCGCAAAGCATTCATAAATTCCT
The DNA here is from genome assembly GCA_028654335.1 of Alnus rubra. Classification (NCBI taxonomy): domain Eukaryota; kingdom Viridiplantae; phylum Streptophyta; class Magnoliopsida; order Fagales; family Betulaceae; genus Alnus; species Alnus rubra. The sequence goes on from JAJPGS010001107.1 coordinate 1,923,860, forward strand.
CAATAAGTTTAGCCAGGGATAACAACTTCCATGGCCTTTCCCTCCACTGGCTGTACCCCTCCACGGCGACCGACATGACCAACCTTGGCTATCTCCTCAATGAATGGCGTGCAGCCGTGAAGTCGGTGAAGAAAGAGTTGCTTCTAGTCGCAGCGGTCAATTTCAGGCCAACATATAGGTCGTTTCCCTATCCCGTTGATGCTATTTCAGGGAGCTTGGACTGGATCAACGTTTTGGCGTATGACTTCTATAGCCCCGATCTGTCATGGAATGTTACTGGACCTTTTTCTGCATTGAAAAATCCAGAAAACCAATATAAGAGTGGGGATAGCGGCGTCACAGCTTGGATTGTTGATGCACATGTGCCCGCCAAAAAAATACTCCTCGGCCTTCCATTTTATGGCTACGCGTGGCGTCTAGAAGATGGTAATCACAACCAATTGTTATTTCCGCTTGCTGATGGGCCCGCTGATGGACCGACGCCTGATGGACCGGCGCCTGATGGAGCGTATGTAGCGGCAGATGGGGCCATATTTTATAACCAAATCGAGGTTTTCCGAGAGACTCACCCCAATGGCAAGGGCGCATACCTTGACAAATATGTTATACACTATTTCTGGGATGGAAATACTTGGATTGCATATAATGGTAAGAAGAGTATCACTGCTAAGGTTCAATATGCTCGTGGAGATGATCAGCAGAATCTGCTTGGTTACTTTGCATGGCACTTGGGCGCCGACGACGTCACAGATTGGACTCTTTCAGAAGCAGGTTAGTATGAATTCAATCATTTGTACGTACCTTTCCCAAATCATGCGTACGTCTATAATTTGCCAGGACAATTTGATCCATGCATGTCTTTGACTTTGACGCATGCATGAGTGACCATTTTGTTTTTTTGTTTCGAATTTGTGTTGTCCGCATGCATGCATGTGTACGTACGTACGTCTCTTTTTTATAATTTGGTAAGTGCATCCATCTTCGATTATATATTTATATATATATTGGTCGAACGACCTCCAAAGGTCTTGGAGTGATTGTAGGTTTTAGTTTTTTCAATTATGGTGATTATTAATTGGGGGTGCGTGTGAAATGCTAACGTACGTGTGGACATGTAATTGGAAGATGGAAAAGAAGGGTTTTGTGATTATCATATCACATATCCTTATTGAAGTTATTTAAACATTTCCATTTTGGATTTGTACTCCGTATGTCTTCATATATATCATTCTAACATGTAGCTTGTACTTCTTATTGCTGTGGCAGCTTCTAAAGCATGGGATAATGCAGATAATGCATGATGATCGCACGGTAGAAGCTTCTATTATCGACATCGAGGCCAATAATCAGCTATGTCGTCGTGTTTAATTAGAAGCTTGTTATTACATATCCACAATAAGGCCGATTATCAGGTGTGTTGTACGGCCAATAATCAGAGTACTTGTAACAATAAGGCCTCTAAATATCATATATGTCGTGTTTAATTAGAAGCTTGTATTATCTACAATAATGTCGATTATCAATTAATTATTTGGTGTACGTGTGGAAGCCAGCTTGTATTATCCACAATTAATAATGCAATAACGAGATAATTAATTAAGTACTTGTACGTGCTATATATTTAATTTAATTTGTAAATGCATATAATTGTGCTGTCAATAATAAGAACATGTATGCAATATTAATCACCCATAAAATTTCACAATATACGGCTAGCCGGCCGGCTGGGGGTTTCAACTGAGGCTCAGTCCCAAGCTATAAATTAAAACTCCAAACTCAAACTTGCTGGAAGTTGGTTGGGCTCGACTATATATATAGGCGGGAATATTAACTCGTGCAAATTGCAACTTTCAAACTACCCGAGGCCCTATCGAAATCTTGCAAGCTACATGCATTTTATGTGAAATACTTTCCTAAAGAGAGAAATATATATATATATATATATATATATATATATATATATATGCACGTACAAAAGGGATTTCAAATTAATTAACCCATTTCACTTGAAATTAAGATATTGGAACAATTTTAAGAGTGATACTAGAACCAAGACTAAATTCCTAATCGCTTGTTTCCTCCCAAAAATGTGCATTTTAAAATTACAATTCGATCAAAATCTCATAGCAATCTATCAGAAATCCAGTGATAATTTTAAAAGTTACATCAATTTTCAGATGTCATATATACTAGTCCATTTAAAGGAATTTTCTTCTTTCTTTCTTTCTCTCTCTCTCTCTCTCTCTCTGCTCAATGTACGTAGAAATATAACTAATTAAGTTCAACTTTAAGAAATTCGATCTAATGTTATAATTTTTTTTTACTTTCAAAATGTTAAGTTGAAATAATTGGTCATATTTTGAAAGGGAGTGTTGGTTTTATTCACTACATTATAGTACACAAAAACAATTCATTTTCTGGATATTAACTTTTTAGGGACACCGTAATTCAAAGTCTTTTTCAGAGAATATTGTAGAATATATGTTCTCAGTATGGAAAGTAATGTACAAGGCAAGAGGTGCTATATATAGACATGATGGATTTTAAATTTTAAATCTTGTAATAAAATTTGGACCATGAAATATATTTTCTCCATTTTATTTAAATAATGTGTCATATAATTTAAAATTTTAAATAATGTCGCACAATGTATACCGTTAGATGCAACAAAGAAAATCTGGCCCATAAAATAGTATAATGGATGGAGTTGAGATGAGATTAGAATTTACGTTAAAAGTAGAATTTTATTCAATACGGATTATTAGCTATCAATCATTAGTATTAAGATTATTTTAAAATTAGGTTATTATCCTTAGTTATTATCCCTTCTTATCTGTCTAGAGTTGTAGTTTTTTTTTTTTTTTTTAAATGATTGATTTGCAAAAATGATGAACACTGATTAACCAAAAATGTAAAAATAAAAAATAAAAATAAAATAAAAAATGCATTATCTTGTCTCAAAGATAGTGTAATTACTTTTTTTTTCTTTTTTCTTTTTTGAAATAATCTCACAATATAAATAGGGCTCTCAAATGTAGATATGTTTTCCGAGAGTTTTTTTCTCTAAGGCTGGCTGAGAGATAATAAATATAGACACACATACCCAAAAATTAAGCGCAATTATAAATTATAGACACAAACAGCAAAATAGAAGCAGAAATACAAAATAGAAAATTACAATACACAAAATCAATAATTGTTATTTTGGTGCAGTCCTGGAACATGCATGAACATGACGCCATTGCATGTATTTATTAATTCTTATTTGATGAAAGTATTTATTATTTCTTATTTGATGAATGTATTTATAAATTCTGTACAAGTTAATTATATTGTCTTCTTCTGGAAGTCTACTGGGAAAAAAATATTGGAGCACCCATTCATTCATTATGCATGCCTTTAATAATAATAATAATCAGAAAAGCACATGTGCTGATATATATAATAAAATAAAATGTTATCCTAGCTGTGTTTACTTCAATTCCAAAAAACAAATGTATTGTTCACACCCAGTCCATAACGAAATGTCGCTATCGTCATAAGTTGATGACGAGTTTGTGGGTGACGCCAAGCTTTCGCATGTGCAAAATCGGCTTTTGGTCGCACCAAAAAGCAACCTGATCCGATCTCCAGGTAGAATTGATTAAAGAAACAATTAAGATTAAAACCCCACTTGCTATTCTAATGAAGCATATTGTAAACTAAACAGACTAATTTCTCTATATTGTTCTGTTGACCCGGAAGTTAATAATAAATGACTAAATGCAATATATTTTAGCAAGGTTAATGATGACAAGTCTGTGGCTATATATACATATGCTCTCTCTTCTTAAATTAAGCGCCAAGGATTTATATCTCATATATAGCAAAATGTATTGGCCGAACAACTGTCTCCGATTTTTATATAAAAATATAATTTCCAATCTTTCCCAGCCGTTAGATACGATCAAAATAGATCAATTTTAGACGTCCATTTCACAATAAAATGAGACGCACCCGACCTTCACGTACACCTTACTTCTTCTTCATTCTCAATTTCCCTCCTCTTCCTCTATTTTGGGATTGCATCAGAGGTAAAATCAGGGAAGCTCTCTCTCTCTCTCTCTCTCTCTCTCTCTCTCTCTCTGTTCTGTCTTTAACTGTCTTTAACAAAAGCTCTCTCGCTTCTCCTTGCGCTACCTATCTCAGTACAGCAAAAGAAGGATCCGAATCCTCCCACATCTCTTCGCTTCCTCTCCTGCTCTCTCTCTCTAGTTGCAGAAAATAAAAAGAAAAGAGAAAGTGAACAACAGCTCTCACTGTGGGTAAGCTCATTCGTCTCTCTCCCTTTCTCTGTTCTGTATCTCTGTGTGTGTTCGGAGGCACGAAAAAAAGAAAGGAAGATAAAGAAGTAAAAAATCTATCTCTCTGTCCAACTCTCTGTCTTCCTCTTGCTACGGCCAATTGGTGAACAGCAGGGAAAAGGATCCTCTCCATTCATATAGCGGTTGCACGATCTCGGGCCTGGAAAGGAAAAAAAAAAAAAGAAAGAACCCTCGCACTCTCTCGCGGCTGGTGTGTGTGTGTTTTACACAATATCATATTTTGGGTGTGTGTGTATGTGTCTGTCTGTGTTTGTGTTTTACAAAATATCCCAATGATATTTTGGGTAAGTTTGTAAGTCCTTAATTTATAGCTTTTATGTTTTATAAGTTAATGTGTGTGTGTGTGTGTGTTTTACAAAATATCCCAAGGATATTTTGGGTAAGTTTGTAAGCCTTTAATTTATAGCTTTTATGTTTTATAAGTTAATACGTTATGAAACACGCTTTTGTGATACACGAGTAAAAAATAAATATTTATAAAGCGTTGTTACGTTGCCCGAAATTCTAAAGCCTACATCCTTGCATTTTTTTTTTCCTAAAAAAAATGGGTACTTTGGAAATTTGGGCAAGATTTAACAGCAAATTTTAATGAAATACCTTTATGTGAGGGATTTTAATGAAATAACTGAACTAATTTTATATACCGTGATAATGTTTAAACAAAAATAGGAAATTATATTAAAAGGTTTAGAAGTCATAAATGAGAATGCTGTTAAAATGTATTTTTAGTGAATCACACTAATTCACTATCACATGTACAAAATTATACTGTAGTGAACACTTGTATGTGAATACTTTATGAAGTAGAAAAATAACTGTGAGTATTTCTTACTCATTGGGGATGATACATGGTGATCTTTAATAATGTTTTGATTTCTACTTTATTTAATTGTATGTGATTTGTTTAACATTTTACGTGTTTTGTTTGAAACAATGTATATGTTTCTTTTTTTTTTGTGACATGTCCACACAAGAGGGGGGAGGGGGGATTCGAACTAATGACCTCCGTTTCATGAGGCGTGGTTCCCAGCCGATTGAGTTACTCTTAGGGACAAACAATGTATATGTTACTGTTATGACTAATGAAAGGGTTTGTATATGTTCGAAAGTCGTCGCTACAATAGTATGAGAAAGTCATCACTACCCATGGTAAGAATATTAATAAGTTGGAAAGTCGTCACTACCAACAGCATAGGAAAGTCGCCGCTACCCATGTTAAAAGCATCAATAAATTGGAAAGTTGCCGCTGTACATGCCAATGAGTTAAATAAATGAGATAGTGCATAAGAATATATATATATATATATAAATGTCATCATGTTGTCGCATAATGTACTTTTAAATAAATCAGTATTTTATTATGTTATTGAAGGCTATTGACTCACTTAATCATAGTATGAGATTGTGGCAATAACCACAATCATATGTGAATTTATGCAGGACAGGAAAAAGGTCAGGACTACTAGAAGTATTATGCTAGTAATTATGCTTAAGGATGGGACCTTTTGATATGTGATATTTTATATATTGTGGTTTGTATTAGGCTAAGACAATGGTTACGTACCATTAAGTGCCGCATGTATGTCAAAACACGTAGTTCATATTTTTATATAAAATGAGGTAATTCAGTCAAGTTCTAATGTGTTATATCCCCAAGTTGTTAAGAAAAAAAATATATAATTTGCTGCCAATTCTTAACTCTGATGATGTCGTAATATTATGTGAAAATTAAATCGAAATTTTCACTTACGCTTTTTGTAAAAAGTAGGGCGTTACACTTCCCTTCAATGGCTCAAGTGAAAGCTGGATACTGGTATTTCCAGAGTAACTTCTTGGTGGGCGACATAGAATCCACCCTTTTCACCCATCTTTATGCTGCCTTTGCCAATGTGGACGCTACCAGTTACCAAGTCGCCTTTCCTCTCAAGTCTGTGGTGCGGTTTCATTACTTCATCGAATCCGTGCAACAAGGAAACCCTGATGTTAAAACCCTTGTCTCCACCGGCGAAGGACCCTCCTATACTTCCATCTTCGCTTCAATGACTAGTAGTCCGAGCTCTCGGTAAAAATTCGTAGATTCCTCTATCCGTCTCGCCCGGAGTTACAACTACTATGGCCTTAGCCTCAACTAGTAGCATCCTTACTCGAGCGAAGAAATGGCCAACCTTACCTCACTCCTCAGTGAATGGCTAGCTGCCATGAAGTAAGAGTCCCGGCGTATTGGAAAAGCGCCGTTGCTTCTAATCGCAGTAGTGTTTAACACCTTAGACTTTTATTCTTTCTTGAAATATTCGATTCAGGCTATCACAGTTAGCTTGGATTGGGTTAACGTAATTGCTGATGACGTGCACACCCCTGATTTCTCACCCAAGCTGACTAGACTGCCTGCTCCATTGTACAATCCAACAAGCTATCAACGTAGCATGGACACCGGTGTCAGAGCTTGGATTCATGCAGGTGTGCTAGCCAATAGATTAGTCCTTTACCTACCATTTCATGGTCGCAATTGGCTTCTGGCGAATGCTAAGAACCATGAAATATTCTAGCCGACGAACAGAGCAGTGTTTGGAAATGACCCTATACCATATACCAAAATCGTGAGTACTACGACTAGTATTGCCGTAAAATAGTTCAATCCCTCGTATGTCACAGACTATTGTTATTCTGGGACGACATGGATTGGATTTGTTTATGATGGTAAAGATAGCATCTTTACTAAGGTTAGATAACCAAGATTTAGAGTACCTTTGATGTACCTTAAAATCCTTTTTGCTGCTAACCAATTAATGAGTCTCCATTGCTGTTTCCATGTATCTATTTATGTCTTTCCTCGAATTAAATATATAACATAAATGACTTTATACAATAACAAATGACACAGGCTTCACAAGTCATAAACAAAACCCATAAAACAAAGGACGCCTATTGTCCCGCAATTACGACCGTCGCATCGAGCTTCCGATCATAATATCTCAAGTGCACATCTACAACGCCATCTACTACGGCCGGAGTACCTGCAACCAAAGCAACATCATCTATATAGTTGTGGGGGTTTGCCACATCCGTATAGGTGGAATTATGAGCCTATTGTCTTAGCATAAATAATTACACTAAGACTTTAGAGGTATACTATTGCCTGAGGTTTTGCAAAGAACCAACTTTTCCTTTTTAGTCAAGCGTTTACTATAACAGTTACCAATTTTATAAACTTTTGTTTGAAAACCCCCATAACTGATATAGCAAACACCGACTAATAGAAAACAAGTTGTGCTCGTAGGAACGCAATGCATCATGTTCCCAATTTTATAACTCACTCAAAATCACATTCATTTACAATGCATTCATAGTGTACAAAATTCCCAACCACATCATACAGTCACACAATTCATTCTAACTACATATATCATATTCATACTTAAAAATATCATCATATTTTCAATATACTTAAAAGTACTCAAATCATCCAAAACAGTTACAATCAATATACAGTTGGTTCGAGTTTTGTAAAACAATATATATTTTGCAAACCATTACATATGAAAATAATAATTCTCAGTGAGTAGAATACTCATCTGGGCTGCATTTGACTCATCACTCGAACTCTACATTGGAGAACCCATTGAAGGCTCCAATTCAGACACTATCCTACAAACATTGGTATCGTTAGTCTACACTATTGACCTCTACACTCTATGACACATAGACTACTCGCGCGCTCACACGTCGCATTAACCGTATCTAAGTCTGGTTAAGTATCTTAAACTATTATTAGGTTATCATTTAAGTTTATTTTCACATTATATTTTGTTTATTAATGCTAAGATGTATTTATTGTATTCATTAGCTTATTATTGTTGCACCTCATTATCTATGTGAACCAGTTAAGTAGTTTAGATTATAGAACATTAATCTTGTTTAACATATTAATTTAACAACTCTTATTAAATTTGGTTATAAACACATATTGAATATACATTCGTTTACTAAAGCTTATCGTCCTCAAACTATGCATTACACTTAAGTTCTAAGTCTAACTCATGTTTAGCTAATCTTACCATTTAATACTACCAACCACAATGGAGATTAAACAAACCTTATTCCTAACCGGGTAGCTTATCAAAACAGCCCCTTAGATTTCATAAAGTACCAATCATCATCATGACAATCTCCAATCTATCAATAAGCCAAGGTTCTCCAACAATCAACCGTCAATATCAATGGCCATTCATCAAAATAAATAAAAACCCCTCCATTACATACAATCGGCCATAGTCATAACCAAATGATCCTACTAACATTCGAAACTTCATAGTCACGTTCACAAGTTAATATAACCCTATAAATAAGTCCCTTACTAAATTAGAGTCTCAAAACATATTTATATCATTCAAACAACTTCATCCAACTTAAACTTTTCTCAAACCAATAATTAGCAACATGTACTACTTTATAGCTCTCAAATCAAACCGAAACACAACTCAATATCGATTACAACTTACAACAATAGTTAATAACACCCTACCAAATTATGTTCCTCAAAGTTACAACTCACCAAGAAAATAGCCAAGCACTACCACTTTCCAAATTCACCAATTTTACATGCATATTTTCAGCCCTCACTAAAAGAGAATTTAATAACCATAAACTTCTCTACAAACATCATTCCACCCAACACACACAACACCATAGAGGACCAATCTAACAATAGGCATCCCAAATCAATCGGCAAAAATACCACAATAATCAACCCATGAAATAGCCCAACATAACTAATCCAAATCATCAACCAAAACACTCTTCAAATTGCAACTAGAATTTACAAACCATTCCAACTCAAACTTCAAGAACACTAACAACCCAATTCGGATTCCACTAAAATACCCCCAAATCAGTAGCTATAAAGGCCCAAAAGAAATCCAACAACTTCCAACTCAAGAGACCCAAATCAAGCTTCCAAAACAACCAAAATACAACACAAATCCAGAAATTCCAACACCTAATCAAAAATAACCCTGAAATACAAATCCAAGACATATTTTAGAGTCATCAAATACAAATATAGAATCACAAAAACCAAAATCCCAAAGGGCATTCACCATTCGGCCATCACACCTAAAATCACCAAGGAACCCTAAATTTTCTTCTTAAACAGACACTAATCAAAACCCATAAAATTATTCACCTACATCAGTAGCTTTTTAAAACCCTAGAATTTCATCCTATACATGCAATGGGTCATACGGAATATAAGGGAAAGTTAGGAATTTTACCCATTAAAGTTATTGTCGAAATCTGTCACGCCCCCATTTTGGGATATAAGGGGAAACGTAAGTTTGAGTGCTAAAAACTATTTAAAAGAGAGCGTACATTTACAACATATAAATATTATTTTATTCCTGTCTATTAATAAATCTTTACAATGCCGTGAATTTCAATAAGAGACATACTATACTAAGTAAAGGTTTGGTCGATCCACAATGAACTATTGCTTTTAGCGAGGTCTACGTCATTACAAAGAAATGGCTCCGTCTTACTGTGTTATCTGAAAAGATTTTAGAAAAATAAGGGGTGAGTTTGACAACTCAGTAAGGAAATCACAACAATAAAAGTGTAATTTTCTTTTCAGGAATTCTAAATAGAGTTCAAATAATTTAGCAGATAAAGAAACAGTTAAATAACATGTTAATAGATCAAATGCAGCATGGTGCTTGAATCATTTATACAGTGTGTCAGTTTTACCCTCCATCGGCCCACCTCCGCAATTTAACCATGTGCGGCGCACGTTACGTTTGGCACGTCCAAAAGGACCGATCCCGAGGGACCAAAACGCTCAGCCTGTCGTCACAGAGAAGAGCCGACGGATTAGGAACTTTCCTAGGTGAAGCCCTCCCGACCGATAGCCCACACTTTTGGTGTGGTTGCCATGCTACCCAAATGGATCCGGATCAAAACACGATGCAACCGTGGGGTAAAACTTTGTGGAATGTATGCACATATAATTACGATAATATCATCATTATCCGCTCACAAGGAGCACATGCAACATATACGATATGATGCACAAATACAACTATACAAAATCTCATGAAATCATCATATAGCTCATATACATTTTGAGAACCATAGTTCCATTCTCTTAATTCACAATTCATACTTTGAAAGGTATAATCATATAATCATATGATTTCCCAATCACATTTGATAATGAGAGTAATATCATGACAGAATTTAAAGTGATAATCAATATAGCGAAATGAAGGAGTTTTAGGAAAATTCCCAACTTTTTCTTTTCAAAAGTTTTATTAAAATTTTGCCGGGGTTTTTAGGTTGTGTTCCCTTACCTGGACTAGCCGTTAGCATCGGAGTCGAGCTTTTACCTAAATAAAACATAAGGGTAAACTTAGCGGAGCATTCTGAAATTTCAGTTCTAAGACTTAAATTAGACCATCTTATATGTATATTCTATATACAAAATCTCTATCCAATTTATAGCATAATTTATATCATAAATCAGCATCACTACTTTAATAGATCAGATCCTCGACCCTTAGAAATTTCAACAAAAACACAGCCAACACCCATAGCCAAAAAAAATCAACTAAAACTATTTTACCCACCAACTCACCAAATTCCTCAAACGACATCAAATCCATAATATACCCAATCCAAAACCCTCACTCCAAAATTATTCCAGAATCCTTTTAAACACTAAAATCATAATAATCCTTTACAATAAAATTTTTCAACAAAACCATTACTAGTAAATTATTCACAATTTTAACCCACTGAAATTCATCCATAATCGGCCATCAACAAAACAGGGGTAACATATTCAGATCTCAAAAATATTCTCCTATATACACAAGGATAGCCAAATAAATCAACATATGGTTTCTCCAATATACTTGACCGAATCACCAAAGGCCAAACAACACAAAGCAAAGGATCCCATCCAAAAACCATTCGGTCAACAACAAAGAGCAATCCCTCAATCCATAATTTATCAACTAAAATCAACATATCATTGGCTAGGAAAAATCACCCATCAAGAACACACACGCACTCGCTGTCCAGCAAGGTAAACAATATACACACACTCTCAATCAAACATCAATAATCAGCCCAAATCAGTACCCAGCCAAACAGTGCACACACACCACTCAACAGATCAAGAATCCAAGACACCCAACCAACTACAATAATTCCTCAAATCATCAACATTGTGTACTGATCGAATAGCATAATATCCAAAAAATATACACTCAATCGGCCAACAGTAGAGAACCCCCAAAATCAAAATCCAACCAAACCCTAATTTCACAATAATCAAATCAATCCCAAAATAAATCATCATATGTTGATAGAAATTTACCCCAATGATTTTTCATAGCAAATTCACCGAAAAGCCACTGGTTCCGCCGGAAAAAGTAGCCGGAAAAACGCACAGGAAGAACCGGGTCTTCCTTTCGGGTTCAGCGGGTCACGGGTCGGGTTATGGGTCACTAGGCTTCGGTTCTTCGGGGTTAGGCCGGAAAACACCTTGACCCGCCGGAAATCGGCTTCTAGAACCGCCAAAAATCGCGCCGGACCCACCACCAAGAATCGGGTTCACGAACCATCCGGGTTTCTCTCTCGGGTCTGACGAGTTGCGGGTCACGGATCGTGGATTCAAGCCCATGGGTTCCACCGAAGCTCCTCCATCGCCGGATTTCAGTCCCAGCCGCCGATCATGGAGGATCGGAGCTCCCTGGGCTCACGGGTCCACCTCACGGATCCTCGCTTCCCCGTCACTCTTTTTCTCGGTTCTCTGCCTCTCTCAATCTCTCGATGTCTCTCTCTCTCTCTCGATTTCTGCCTCTTTCTCGCTTTCTCTCTCTCTCTCTCGATCTCCGGCTCCCACTCTCTCTGTCTCACTGTGTTCGTTTGAGAAGAAAGAAAAAAAAGAAGAAAAAAGAAGAAAAAAAAACCGAAAAGAAGCAGGAAGAAGACCAAAAATAAAAGAGAGAAAAGAAGAAACCAACTTGCCGTGCAAGTTTCTCTTTTATTTTATTTTTTTCAACAACTTGTTAAATAAGTTACTTCACTTACTTAATAAGTTATTATTATTATTATTATTATTATTAATTCTAATAAAAAAAAAATTGGGATATTACAAAATCTGTCTTCAACCGCCTCTCAATCTCTTTGCTGCTACACGGCTGGGTCTTCCTCTCAAACTTTGCATCTCACTCTCAATCTTGATCATCTCCCTCCCGGGTTGTCATCAGCGTCGTGTGTGTGTGTGTGTGTGTTAGACGAAGAGGAGAAGATGATGGAAGAAAGGAAAGAGAGATCGGGTTGGGTCTCAGCATCACGGTCTGGGCGTGTGCGTAGAAGACGAGAAAGAAGAAAGGAAGAGGAGAGAAATGGAGAGAACCTGTGCGTTTAGAAGAAAAGGGAAGGAAGAAATAAAAAGAAAAGAAAGAAGAAGCGGGAAAATGAGTGGTGAGGGAGAGAGGGGTATCCGAATAAGGGGAAAAGGAAAAGGCAGAAAAGAGATAGGGTGTCATGTGTCATCTTGGGGTTGGTTGAGAGAGGAAAATGCAATCTTCTCCTAACCAATCCGGTGGTGACATGTGGCAAGCTAAGATTTCTTTTTATTAAAACACCCCAATTACAATAAATTATAGTAGGACCCCATTTTATTTTATTTCTATCATTTGATAATTAATATGTAACCCCACTTCTACTTCAATTGCATTCAATCCATTCAATTAATTATTTATTCTATTAGTTCTCGTATTTTAACCTGGATTTATATTATTTTCTTAACATAAATATTATTACCTAGAATATACTTATTTGTCACATCTATTTAATAAATGTCATTTATTAATTGCTAAACTCTCTATTTAATATATTGGTCTTTACATCAACCATCTTCTTCTTTTGGCAATTTTATGCTTGTTTCAACTGGGATCGTTCACAGAGTTGCAACTTTCCATCTTGAATTTCTCTAAAATCTTCTTCATGTACTTCTTTTAAGATATGAAAATTTCATCATGTTGTTGCTTCACTTCAATATCAAGGAAGTAGGACATCAACCCGTTGTCTGTCATCTCAAACTCCCAAAACATTGATTGCTTGAATTCCTTGAACATATCACTACTATGTCCTGTGTATAATAGATTGGCAACATTAAAGGCAAATAATTACAAATTCATCTGGATGGTCTTTCTTCATATGAACAGCATGCTCATAGGACATTTGATGAAGCCGTTTTGATGAAGGTAACTATCAGTGCATGCATTCCAATTATGATGAGCGGCAAGTGCGGTCAACAGTCTCACTGTGTCAAGTCTCGCAACTGGTGCAAAGAACTCTTCATAGTCGATGTCATATTTTTGTTTGTAGCCTTTAGCTACTAGTCTTGCCTTGTATCAAGAAATTTCACCTTCTACAGTACATTTGATTTTGTGCACCCACTTGACACCAATAGCCTTTTGGTTTTGGTGGAAGTGTTGTCAACTCCCAAGTGTCATTCTTTTGAATAACAAGTATCTCCTCTTCCATTGCTGATCACCAACAATCTTCTTCTACGGCTTCTTAAAATGTGAGAGGCTCATGATTAGCATATTCTTGACACATTTGGTAGGACATCGATTGAGTACATAAGTTGAGCATGCCGCAGCTTTTGCCCAGAATTTTTTTGGTGGTCCTTTCTCCTTGAGCATGGTTCTGGTCAAATTAAGAATCGTATGATTTTTTCTGTTTGCAATCTCGTTTAGTTTTGGTTTGTAAGCAGCAATAAATTGATGCTATATTCCTTGTTCCCTACAATACTTATCAAATTCTTGAGGTGTATTCACCACCTCGGTTCGAGCGGAGATTTACGAGCTTGTAACCACTTTGATTTTCAACAAGAGCTTTAAAGTTCTTGAATACAATAAAGGAAACTGACTTTTCTTTAAGAAAATAAACCCAAAGTTTTTTGCTAAAGTCATCAATAAAAGTAATAAAGTATCTATTACCTCCTACATGGACTCTATTGGTCCATATATGTCAATATGAATCCACTGCAATGTTGATAATGCTCTCCAAGATTTGTGACTGGGAAAAGGAACTCATGCCTGCTTGCTAATTATACATCGGTCACAAACATTGCTCGATGGCTTGATTATTGGTAACCCATGCATCATGCCAGATGAAGATAGTAGCTTTAGGCCACTAAACCAATGACTAGTCCTAAAAACCAATGAGATGTATATAAAGTGATTTTATGGTCAATGTGCAACATTTTCCATATATTCTGCTAACGAAAAATGTCACAAGATGGGTTTATTTTAGAGTGTGTTTGTTAATTTTGGTTGTAACGTAGTGTAAAGTTAAAAGTAGTTTTTAGTGTTTTGTATTTTGAATTTTTTGTTAATATGTTTTTTGTTTTATTTTATTTTTAAAAAAATGCAAAAACCTATCTTAAAAAGTATTACCAAACGCCAAAGTTGTGTTGAGATTTGTGTACAAGGGTGCGTTTGGGATTTTGACTTCGTAGATAAAAAATGCGATTTTAAACAAAATCCCAGAAAACAAACTGTTTGTGAATTGCATTCTTAAAAAATTACGATTTAAAAACACAAAAAACAGTTTTTTTAAATCGTAGGCAATTTGGTGTTTTTTTTAAAACCAAGAATTTTAAAGGTTAACCTGCGAATTTAAAGGCAAAACTGCGATTTTGTCAAATGCTTAACCGTGTTTCTAAAAATCACTTTTTCAAATCGCAAATCCAAACGGACCATAAATCTAAAATAAAATAAAGGCGGAACAGTAACGGAAGCAATAGAGAGAAAAGAGACAAAATTTATGTGGTTCAGTCTATGACTTTCGTCTACAGGGTAAAGCCCAAAGGGTTACATTGTGCTAAATAACTTGATTGTTTATAATACATAGGTCTCTATTTATAGTTGAATAAGTCGACCTATACAAGTAAACCTAAATCTACTTATACTAGAAAACACAAATCGACCTAGACTAGAAAATATAAATTAACAATATTATATTCAGAATATATTTAGAATATATTCTAACAGATAGAATTGTCAGAGAATTCTTTTTTTCTTTAGTGGGAAAACAATTAATTATTATTATTATTTTTTTAAAAAAAAAAAAACAATTACTTTATCATTTGACATTTCTCATCTTTATGCACATTTTCGGTAGACTCACTAAATTTGTTAAAACGGTCCTTTATATCGATCAAAATAATGTTAAGGAATTATTTTTAGTTAATTACCTACATTTAAGATACAAGTTTTGGTTTTTTTGATATTTTCATAGTTTATGGAATAACAAGATAATCTAATTTAATAGATTTTTTTGAAGAGTTTTTCCTTGAATTTAAAGAAGGCTGCTATTAATAACAATCTAAAATGTTAGCATTGGTACATCTCACAAATTTAACTCATAAAACCCTAAGTTGTAAGTCCAGCTAGGCTAGGCTTGGCAATTCGGGTTGGTCAGGTCTCCCCATCGGGTTGGCGTGTCACCCATCGAGTTGGCAAGTCAACCCGTTTAGCTAATCTGATCATAAACGTGTCATAAATGGGTTGGCGTGTCATAAACATGTCATAAACGTGTTAACGAGTCATAAACGTGTCATTAGCGTGTCATAAACGGGTTGGCGGGTCATAACTGTTTATAGCCTGAACCTAAACCCTATAACTTTCTGTCGTGTTTGTGTCGGATTCGCGGGTCGTGTCAAAATTGTCAAGCTTGTAGCTAGCCCTCCCTCCCCCAAAAAAGTTAAGTCAGACACAAATTCCAATACATCACATTCATACGTGAACAACTTGGTAAAAAAACTCATTAGAAGAAAAAAATGATTAAAAAAATTGCCGGAACGGCTAGTGAGTGTATATATATATATATATATCTGAATTCAGTTTGACTATCATGAAAACTTTGTGATGGAGCCATTTGGGGGAAGAAAGATTTATGTAGGGGAGGGAAGATCTTAATTTGAAAATAATTATATATACATTCCAATAATCGCGATATTAACTAATTGTGAAATAATTTTGACTTCTCCATTATGCATCCGTCCATCTACCGCTGTGTTGTGCCGTTCATCTCCTCCATGATCGTTGCTGGTGTTTGATGGTTGTGTTTTTGCTTTGAATAAATGCTTTCTTCTCCATAGATCTGCCCTCATGGACGATCTATGGGATGAAGGTTAGTTAAGTGTGAGGGGTTATACCTTACGGCCTGGATATTTTGGTGTGAAGGGTTATCTTTTACGGCCGGTTCAAATAAATTTTTCTATGTTATTTGGCTACCCTTGTCTTAGATCTAGTTTGCTTGGAGCAAATATGCTCTTTTTAACTATTTTTGAATATGGGTTAGCTGAAAATGAAAGTCATAGATAACACTTTATTGTAAGAATTTTGTTTGTATTTATGATCTTCTAATCTCGTAGCATGTGGTTATAATTTTGCAGACCTCTATGCTTTGTGATGTAAGAGCTTTATGCTCAAAAAATTTCTTCTTAGGGAGGCCAAGTAGGTACTTACCAAAAAAATAAAAAGAAACGTGCACTAGGTTGAAAATTGGGTGGTAATTAGTGACCACTCTTGATATAATCAAACCAAATTATTATATAGCTTATTAGAACATTAGGTGGCCCTAAATAAAACCTTTCGAGATCAGGACGGTGGAGGAGTATTTATTAATTCCTTGAACGTGATTGAACATGCATGAACATGACGCCATTGTATTCTTTAATTCCTATTTTCTGAAAAAAAAACATTATAATAAATAAAATGTTATGCTGCGTTTACTTCAAAAAAAATAAAATAAAATAAAAATGTATTGTTCACACGGAAGTCCAGAACAAATGCTGCTATCGTCATAGACTCATAGGGTGATGACGATTCTGTGGGTGACGCCAAGTTATAACACAGAACCCGATGGTGGAAAGATAACATTAAGTCTTACTTTTTGAAAAAAAACAATGAAGCAATGTAGTGACGATTGGATATGCAGCTGACTATATATGACTAGATAACAATAAGTGTTTTATCACACTTATTTTATGGGAGGTGACATAACATGTTTTAAGAGATGTTTAAAAGTTAAAACAAAAGAAATATTAATGATTTAAAATACTTCATGTCACGTCAATCAAATTAATAAATAAGTATGTAATAATACAATACTACCAACGTAAATGGATGGAAAAAAAAAAATACTCGGTTTGTAGTTTGAAATTTCTTTTATTAGATAATGAATACGTACGTACACTATATAAGTTCTCTAGCTATATATGCTGGATTCATTCATTCATCATGCCTTAATAATCAGATTAAGATGTTTGAACATGCATCTTGAATAAGGAAGCAATATATTATTGCAAATGAAATGGAATTTTGCTGTATGTGTATTAATTGTTCACACGGGCCCAGTCCATATATTATATATCAAGCACATGCACATGGAAGCGGACGTGACGGCAGCAAGAGATTCGTCCCGATCCTACAATGGCGGCCGCGGACATGATTATTATTAATCAATCATATCAGACAATTTACTGGCAAGTAATTAATTAAATTACTAGCTCCAAGCTAGAGGGGGAAAAAGGCCAGGGTAAAAGGAAAGCCTATATATACGCTTGCATTCTCTTCTCAAAGCCTCAAGCCATATCTCTCATTCATAGCAAGCAAGCAAGCTAGCTTCAGAGAAGTCGGTCTCCTACCTCGCCTTCCCCCTTCAATGGCCCCAGCTGTGAAAGCCGGATACTGGTATTGCCAAAGTGATCTCCCAATCACGGTGGACAGCATACCTTCCCAGCTTTTCACCCATCTTTTCGCTGCCTTTGCGGATGTCGACCCCATCACCTATAAAGTCACATTTCCTGAAGCATATAAGGTGCAGTTCTCAACCTTCACCCATATCGTGCAACAAAAAAAACCAAATGTGAAGACCCTTTTAGCCATCGGTGGAGATTCGAGGACCTTTTCTTCAATGGCTAGCCAGCCCAGTAGCCGCAAAGCATTCATAAATTCCTCAATAAGTTTAGCCAGGGATAACAACTTCCATGGCCTTTCCCTCCACTGGCTGTACCCTCCACGGCGACCGACATGACCAACCTTGGCTATCTCCTCAATGAATGGCGTGCAGCCGTGAAGTCGGTGAAGAAAGAGTTGCTTCTAGTCGCAGCGGTCAATTTCAGGCCAACATATAGGTCGTTTCCCTATCCCGTTGATGCTATTTCAGGGAGCTTGGACTGGATCAACGTTTTGGCGTATGACTTCTATAGCCCCGATCTGTCATGGAATGTTACTGGACCTTTTTCTGCATTGAAAAATCCAGAAAACCAATATAAGAGTGGGATAGCGGCGTCACAGCTTGGATTGTTGATGCACATGTGCCCGCCAAAAAAATACTCCTCGGCCTTCCATTTTATGGCTACGCGTGGCGTCTAGAAGATGGTAATCACAACCAATTGTTATTTCCGCTTGCTGATGGGCCCGCTGATGGACCGACGCCTGATGGACCGGCGCCTGATGGAGCGTATGTAGCGGCAGATGGGGCCATATTTTATAACCAAATCGAGGTTTTCCGAGAGACTCACCCCAATGGCAAGGGCGCATACCTTGACAAATATGTTATACACTATTTCTGGGATGGAAATACTTGGATTGCATATAATGGTAAGAAGAGTATCACTGCTAAGGTTCAATATGCTCGTGGAGATGATCAGCAGAATCTGCTTGGTTACTTTGCATGGCACTTGGGCGCCGACGACGTCACAGATTGGACTCTTTCAGAAGCAGGTTAGTATGAATTCAATCATTTGTACGTACCTTTCCCAAATCATGCGTACGTCTATAATTTGCCAGGACAATTTGATCCATGCATGTCTTTGACTTTGACGCATGCATGAGTGACCATTTTGTTTTTTTGTTTCGAATTTGTGTTGTCCGCATGCATGCATGTGTACGTACGTACGTCTCTTTTTTATAATTTGGTAAGTGCATCCATCTTCGATTATATATTTATATATATATTGGTCGAACGACCTCCAAAGGTCTTGGAGTGATTGTAGGTTTTAGTTTTTTCAATTATGGTGATTATTAATTGGGGGTGCGTGTGAAATGCTAACGTACGTGTGGACATGTAATTGGAAGATGGAAAAGAAGGGTTTTGTGATTATCATATCACATATCCTTATTGAAGTTATTTAAACATTTCCATTTTGGATTTGTACTCCGTATGTCTTCATATATATCATTCTAACATGTAGCTTGTACTTCTTATTGCTGTGGCAGCTTCTAAAGCATGGGATAATGCAGATAATGCATGATGATCGCACGGTAGAAGCTTCTATTATCGACATCGAGGCCAATAATCAGCTATGTCGTCGTGTTTAATTAGAAGCTTGTTATTACATATCCACAATAAGGCCGATTATCAGGTGTGTTGTACGGCCAATAATCAGAGTACTTGTAACAATAAGGCCTCTAAATATCATATATGTCGTGTTTAATTAGAAGCTTGTATTATCTACAATAATGTCGATTATCAATTAATTATTTGGTGTACGTGTGGAAGCCAGCTTGTATTATCCACAATTAATAATGCAATAACGAGATAATTAATTAAGTACTTGTACGTGCTATATATTTAATTTAATTTGTAAATGCATATAATTGTGCTGTCAATAATAAGAACATGTATGCAATATTAATCACCCATAAAATTTCACAATATACGGCTAGCCGGCCGGCTGGGGGTTTCAACTGAGGCTCAGTCCCAAGCTATAAATTAAAACTCCAAACTCAAACTTGCTGGAAGTTGGTTGGGCTCGACTATATATATAGGCGGGAATATTAACTCGTGCAAATTGCAACTTTCAAACTACCCGAGGCCCTATCGAAATCTTGCAAGCTACATGCATTTTATGTGAAATACTTTCCTAAAGAGAGAAATATATATATATATATATATA
Source organism: Alnus rubra (assembly GCA_028654335.1). Classification (NCBI taxonomy): domain Eukaryota; kingdom Viridiplantae; phylum Streptophyta; class Magnoliopsida; order Fagales; family Betulaceae; genus Alnus; species Alnus rubra. The sequence goes on from JAJPGS010001107.1 coordinate 1,944,206, forward strand.
TATATATATATATATATATATGCACGTACAAAAGGGATTTCAAATTAATTAACCCATTTCACTTGAAATTAAGATATTGGAACAATTTTAAGAGTGATACTAGAACCAAGACTAAATTCCTAATCGCTTGTTTCCTCCCAAAAATGTGCATTTTAAAATTACAATTCGATCAAAATCTCATAGCAATCTATCAGAAATCCAGTGATAATTTTAAAAGTTACATCAATTTTCAGATGTCATATATACTAGTCCATTTAAAGGAATTTTCTTCTTTCTTTCTCTCTCTCTCTCTCTCTCTGCTCAATGTACGTAGAAATATAACTAATTAAGTTCAACTTTAAGAAATTCGATCTAATGTTATAATTTTTTTTTTACTTTCAAAATGTTAAGTTGAAATAATTGGTCATATTTTGAAAGGGAGTGTTGGTTTTATTCACTACATTATAGTACACAAAAACAATTCATTTTCTGGATATTAACTTTTTAGGGACACCGTAATTCAAAGTCTTTTTCAGAGAGTATTGTAGAATATATGTTCTCAGTATGTAAAGTAATGTACAAGGCAAGAGGTGCTATATATAGACATGATGGATTTTAAATTTTAAATCTTGTAATAAAATTTGGACCATGAAATATATTTTCTCCATTTTATTTAAATAATGTACCATATAATTTAAAATTTTAAATAATGTCGCACAATGTATACCGTTAGATGCAACAAAGAAAATCTGGCCCATAAAATAGTATAATGGATGGAGTTGAGATGAGATTAGAATTTACGTTAAAAGTAGAATTTTATTCAATACGGATTATTAGCTATCAATCATTAGTATTAAGATTATTTTAAAATTAGGTTATTATCCTTAGTTATTATCCCTTCTTATCTGTCTAGAGTTGTAGTTTTTTTTTTTTTTTTTTAAATGATTGATTTGCAAAAATGATGAACACTGATTAACCAAAAATGTAAAAATAAAAAATAAAAAAAAATAAAAAATGCATTATCTTGTCTCAAAGATACACTACAAAAAACATGGTTTTTTGCCACTTGCAGTTCGCCACGTGTACAGTCACTGTACACGTGGCGAACTGTTTGCCACGTGCAAGTGGCAACGTAAATATACGTGGCGGATCAATGTGGTACTAACTGCACAGTTGGCCGCGTGTATTATTGTACACGCGGCCAACTGGCCGCGTGTAATATTGTACACGCGGCCATCTGTTGGCCGCGTGTACATTAATACACGCGGCGCCGCAGTATAAATATATATATATATATATATATATTATATATTCTTTTTATATATTATTTTATATATTTTTTTTTTTTTACTAAAATTCTCCAAATTTATTTCATCCAAAAATATCACAAAATCAAATTGCACTAATTAATCAAAACAACAATATTTAAAAATTCGAATACCATGTACTAATAAACATATTCATTACTAACAATAACTACTTACACAACAATATCAACAAATTTTTAAATCTTGATTTAATAAAGTTATTCGTGACTAACAAAAAAAAAATATATACAAAATATCTACAAATCTGGAGGACGTCGCTGCGGATCACGAGGTGCAGTCCCGGGCGTGACCTCGCCAACTGTCGATTGTCCCGCAAGAGATGGTGTAACGGGCGATGGAGTCCCGAGAGGGGATTGTTGGCTCAGCAATTGTCCAGAAGGCGACAACGAACCAACCGTTGTCGCATTACCTGCAAGTAATAAAAATAATTAACCTACATAATATTATATGCAAATTTAAACAAATAATGAGAACAAATTAAAAATAAACCTAAATGTATACATAATATGAACCATACCTGCAGGCGCACTACTAACAGATGACGTACTACCTACGTGTGCGGTGAAGACTGCTGAGCACCAGGGCATACGAACGATAATCCTGTAGAGGACATGAAGCCTCAAAATGTCGCATGCGCTGCTCCATAGCATCAAAATGTCACATGCGCTGCTCCATAGCATCAAACTGTAGTATGCGCTGCTCCATGCTGTCAGCCCGCTCTCTCTCGGCCTGCACTATGCCCTCCAACTCCGCAATTTTATGAGCATCCCAATCCTGAGACGTGCCCTCGGCCGTCCCCCCCCATGTGCGGTCCCTATACGAGAAACAAGTCCCGCGAACAGGAGTAACGTTCGGCCCAACCTGCCGAACCTACCCCATACTCGGGTCGCCCAACCGCTTGCTCGTACGCGTCGCCAGGTGCCCAACGCACCGTATCTGATGAGACGAGGTCCGAGGCAGCAGGATCAGTGGACAAACTCTGTGTCATCCGCTCCTGTACGTCATCAACATACAAAACACTGGTAATTAATAAATACTTTATCACACGCATAACTAATAATAATCGATAACATTTAACAGTAGCATACGCATAGGTCCCGTGTCCGCTCGTTCAGGTAAGTGCCGTCTTTCCTTGTGTGCGTCTTCACAAACGACTCGGCGCGAGTGGGGGGCGTGCCAGATATAGATGCTGTCGCCATACAGTATAAATATATAACAAACATTGGATATTCATTTAATGTTAAGAAAGAACAATTATGTCCAAATAAGAATTAGGGTTTTTACATATTGTTCCATACCTCATCGTGATTAAATCTGGCATAACTTTTGGACCCCAGACTATGGGGGATGTCATTCTGCTCCCGCAGCCGCTTCATTCGTTCAGACCTCTCATTTACATTGAACATTTGCAAAAAAATTTAAGAATTGATACACTTAATTACTTATGGCTATGATTGAATGAACTGTTTATTAAAAAAACACAACATTTTAGTAATACATTGAAAGACCTACATACCACATTTATTTTTGTGCACCACTCGTGCAGTACGTCATCCACATCCGTTCGGTCATACTTATCAAAAAACGTATCTGCATTCTCGCACGTATTGTCAATGGCGTGTCACCGTCTCGAATATTTAGCTGGGTCCTCAACTTCGACTTCCACGAACGGTGCTTACGGCCCATATCACCCCAGAATTCATTCTGTGCCAGGCGCTGGTCGACGGATACGGGTACATAAAATTCTTGCTGCACATTCAATCTAATATTAATTTTAACAGTTCAATAAAAAAATCATCTTAACTTTAATTTCACAAAATACATATATTAGTTTCATACACATACCATTATGGCATCCCACATCGCCTGCTTAATCTGTTTATCTACCTTGCCCATTTGTCCCGCAAGTGAATGTGGGACCCGCTCCGCAACATCTTACCCGTAGCCCGTCTATAACAATTGCATGCTCGTCCCACGGGTTGTGTTGCAGCATTGTACTGCAACACAACTTTCTTACCCCTCGGGAGCACCCAATTTCTCTCTGGGTCCTTAATTACCTCAAAATAGATGCTCCCAACATGGCGTGCATGTCACCACCTTGTTCCAGGTCTCCGCCTTGTTCTGTGACTTCTACATGTTCAATGCCACATGCAGCCGTATCTGTGACACTGGGATGGTCGTGACCCCGAACAGGAACAGCAGGGTTTAGGGTTGTCTCACCGTGCATATACCAGAAACCGTATCCCGTGCACATTCTCTTCCCCCCTGTCAGGTGGGCAAGAACGTAATCTGGGGGGTGCCGCTGTTTATTCCGGCAGTACTTACATGGGCAGTAAATTTTGCCATCAGCAGACCTACAGTTACGAACGGTGAATGCCACGAACGCTCTACACCCGTCGTTATACTGTGTCGTACCTCTAGGTGCTGACATCCACGACTTGTCCATATTCCATAACAGTCTGAAACGAAATATGTTATTTGATTACAGCAACTAAAGTGCTTGTTTGTTTAATGTTTGTTTTAAACAGTTAACTCAAAGTATCATTTTTTCATACTTTTTTTAGGGGTTAGGGTTGTTTCTTTTTAGGTTTTAAGGTTAGGGTTTAGGTTTTTAAGGGTTTAGTTTTTAGGATTAGGGTTTAGGGTTTATGTTTTAATATTTGTAGGGTTTAGGGTTTTTTAGGGTGTAGGGTTTTAGGGTTTAGGGTTTAACTAAAATAAAATAGTAATAAAAAAAAAAAAAAGATCTCGAACCTTTTTCTTTTATATTTTTATATATATTCTTTTTTTTTTTTTAGGGTTTAGGGTTTTGTTATTTTTTTTTAGGGTTTAGGGTTTTAGGTTTTTAGGGTTTAGTTTTTAGGGTTTGGGTTTAAAGGTTAGGGCTTAGGTTGTTAGGGTTTAGTTTTTAGGGTTAGGGTTAAAAAGGATAGAGTTTAGGTTTTAAGGGTTTAGTTTGTAGGGTTAGGGTTTTAAGGGTTTAGTTTTTAAGGTTAGGGTTTAGGTTTTTTGGGTTCTAGTTTTTAGGGTTTGGGTTTAAAGGTTAGGGCTTAGGTTGTTAGGGTTTAGTTTTTAGGGTTATGGTTAAAAAGGTTAGGGTTTAGGTTTTAAGGGTTTAGTTTTTAGGGTTTCGGTTTTAAGGGTTTAGTTTTTAAGGTTGGGGTTTAGGTTTTTAGGGTTTGGTTTTTAGGGTTTAGTTTTTAGGGTTTCGGTTTTAAGGGTTTAGTTTTTAAGGTTAGGGTTTAGGTTTAGGGTTTAGGGTTTAGTTTTTAAGGTTAGGGTTTAGGTTTTTAGGGTTTAGTTTTTAGGGTTTCGGTTTTAAGGGTTTAGTTTTTAGGGTTTAGTTTTAAGGGTGTAGGGTTTTAGGGTTTAGGGTTTAACTAAAATAAAATAGTAATAAAAAAAAAAAAAAAAGAGATCTCGAACCTTTTTCTTTTATATTTTTATATATATTCTTCTTTCTTTTTTTAGGGTTTAGGGTTTTGTTATTTTTTTTTTTAGGGTTTAGGGTTTTAGGTTTTTAGGGTTTAGTTTTTAGGGTTTGGGTTTAAAGGTTAGGGCTTAGGTTGTTAGGGTTTAGTTTTTAGGGTTAGGGTTAAAAAGGTTAGGGTTTAGGTTTTAAGGGTTTAGTTTTTAGGGTTTCAGTTTTAAGGGTTTAGTTTTTAAGGTTAGGGTTTAGGTTTTTAGGGGTTTAGTTTTTAGGGTTTCGGTTTTAAGGGTTTAGTTTTTAAGGTTAGGGTTTAGGTTTAGGGTTTAGGGTTTAGTTTTTAAGGTTAGGGTTTAGGTTTTTAGGGTTTCGGTTTTAAGGGTTTAGTTTTTAAGGTTAGGGTTTAGGGTTTAGTTTTTAAGGTTAGGGTTTAGGTTTAGGGTTTAGGGTTTAGTTTTTAAGGTTAGGGTTTAGGTTTAGGGTTTAGGGTTTAGGGTTTAGTTTTTAAGGTTAGGGTTTAGGTTTTTAGGGTTTAGTTTTTAGGGTTAGGGTTTAGGTTTAGGGTTTAGGTAAAAATATTTGTAGGGTTTAGGGTTTTATGTGTTTAGGGTTTAGTTTGTAGGGTTAGGGTTTGGGTTTACCTCACCATAAAAAGTAATTAAAAAAAAAAAGAGATCTCTCCCTTTATTAATTTTTTCTTTTTTAATATTCGTCTTTATTTATTTATGGTTTAGAGTTTTAAGGTTTCTTTTTTTAGGGTTAGGGTTAAAAAGGTTAGGGTTTAGTTTTTAGGGTTAGGGTTTAGGGTTGTTAGGGTTTTATGGTTATGGTTTAGATTTTTAGGGTTAGGGTTAAAAAAGTTAGGGTTTAGGTTTTGAAGGTTTAGTTTTTAGGGTTAGGGTTTAGGTTTTAGGGTTTAGGATTTAGGTTGTTAGGGTTTAGTTTTTAGGATTAGGGTTTAGGTTTTGAAGGTTTAGTTTTTAGGGTTAGGGTTTAGGTTTTTAGGGTTAGGGTTTTAAGGTTAGGGTTTAGGTTTTAGGGTTTTAAGGTTAGGGTTTAGG
>JAJPGS010001107.1:1952500-1961503 GCA_028654335.1 Alnus rubra
CATATATTATATATATGTATATACATAATATGACAAGATAGATTTGAAATACAAATACAAATACAAATACAAATACAAATACAAACACAAACACATGCAACCCTAAGTGTATGTACTGTACAAATTGTTAAACCCTAAGTGTATGAACTGTAGAAATTGCTAAACCCTAAGTGTATGAACTGTAGAAATTGCTAAACCCTAAGCCATAAAACTAAACCGTAAACTATAAATTAAAACTAAATCCTAACCCTAAGTATATATATATATATACTATACTAAACCCTGACCATAAAATTGAACCCTAAAACCCATAATCTTAACCATAATCTTAAGTGTATGTACGATATATATGTAAGCCATAAACCCTAACCTTAACCCTAATATTAAGTGTATGTACTATATGTAAGCCATAAACCCTAACCTTAACCCTAATATTAAGTGTATGTACTATATGTATAAGCCATAAACCCTAACCCTAAATATATATACTATATATATAGTGATAAACCCTAACTCTAGGATCAAATGATAGTTCGACCAAGTTTTGAACATTGAACTAGATCAAATGATAGAGGCATGCAATTTTATACTTGTGTAAGGTATGCTATAATGATCGGGACCACAAGGCGAACACATTCAAATGGATGTTCTACGAACCCTAACCCTGAGAGTATGTACTACACATACAATAAATTAAGTCCTAACGCATAAACCATATTCAAGAAACTCAACCTGCATGTGAACCCTAAAACATAACTACAAGTACAATACATACTAAATATAGCACAAATTTATTGTTGGGGTATATAATAAGAATTTTTAATATAAATAAATTCAAAAAAAGCTTAACTACAAGTACTGTACAAAACTAATTAGTTTATAAACTCTAATTTGGTATAGGGTACATAGTAATATTATCATGTACATACTATTTGTTTGTTTTTTTTTTTTTTTTTTTTAAAAAAAGGAGTTCCAAAAATATTTTTCTGGAATAAACCAGTTAGCCACGTGTATTTTTATACACGTGGCATTCTGTTTGACACGTGTAATTTATACACGCGGCCATCTGGCCGCGTGTATAAGTACACGCGGCCATCTGCCCGCGTGTATAAATTACACGCGGCCATATGTTTCTACGCCCCATCTGGCCACGTGGCCAGAGACACACGCTGCCAAATGGCCGCGTGTCTACAGTAACGGTTACTGTAGACACGCGACGATTTACACTGTTTTTTGTAGTGAGCTTAGGATCAACTGTGATTGATTGGCCATGAACTTTGCTCTTCAGGATGGAACGCATTTGATTAATCTGGTCAATCTTCATATTAGCATAAAATTCTCGCACAAGTCTAGGATAAACTGTATTGCAAGTGTACGTGCTCTGCCAATTATTTTCCTGAAAAATATGGTCCATGAAGTCAAATGGAGACACCATCACATCCTGTCTGACAACGGCTTGTTCTATTATAATGGTTTGTTGCTCAATTCTTGCCCTTGCAGCAACAATATCAGATTTGGACCTTTTGTTAGACATATCTGTAACATAGAACAAAAACAAATATACCCAGAATATCCACCAATAATCCAAATAGTTAGATTCCTTTTTCAGGTCAGAAGCAGTATGACCAAAATAATAGCATAAGCATGCAGAAATAATCTCTTCTAATAATAATTGCACATGCAAAACTAATATAGGACATAAAGATGATCACGTGCATGGATGCAATTAAATGTCAAAATATGATCATAGCAATGCACTAAAAAATATTCCAACCTCAACATACAACAAGAATATTTCTCATGCAGAAATAATCTAATACAAATATCTCAAAATATTCCAATAAACCTTAAATCTCTATTTTCTAAAACATATAAAGCAACTAAAAGAGAAATAGAGACAAGGGCATACCTGGAACAAAAAAAAAATGAGGAGATAATGCAGAGAAAGCCAAAAAGCACCAAAAACTCGAGAGAAATACGAGAAACCCCAGAAAAAATAAGAGAAAAGAAAAACTCAAGGCAAACAGTGGTACTGCGGCTGGGAGAAAGCTACGGGTTTTAAAACCCTAGGGTGCGTGTCTGGACGGGTTACTAACTCGTCCAGACAACTTTGCCGGATCAGCAGGCCGCACGCTTCCGAACTCAAGAACTGGTTGGTCCGGACGCTCTACACAAAAAAAAGCTGAATTCAGAGGAAAAGTGCAGAAAAATAATTTTTCCTAATGTTAACTTCAAACACGCATGTATTGAATACTGATAAAACAGTCAAATGGCAATTCAAAAATATGCAAACATATAATTGAAAGTCAAGTAATCAATAAGCATAAATTTCTCTACAGATAGAATTTTTAAAAAGTTTACTTAACTCATGCTATGTGTGTGTGTGTGTGTGTGTGTGTGTGTGTGTGTGTGTGTGTGAAAGCTTTCTCAATAAGGTATGAAGTTTGCTGATATCATTTAACACAATTAAATTTTCTAAACTAGAGAGAAATTCAATGTTAGATTAGTCAAAAAGTCAAACCTTATCTTACTAGGGTTTAGTCACCCTCATCTGATACACTCCCTCTAAGATGCAGCATTTTTCTTTTACTCAATCCATTAGTGACCGTATGTTTCCGCAATGAATTGGTTGTTGACTATTTCTATAAGGACAAGTTTAAGAACATTTTAAGCATATTCAGCATTGGATCTTTAGAATCCAATTTTTCTAATTTTTTAATGCTTTATTTATTGCTTGTGTTGCCACCTAGAGAGAATGCAAGAATTTATAGGTTCTAGGTTTAACTTGTGAGTTGGTCAATTTGACAAACTTAGCAAAAAAAAAAATCTCTCTCACAAGAATTTCTTGAAGTTAAAATTAGAGAGAGAAAAAATTACCTTAGGGGAGCTTTGGATAGTGTACAATTTCATCCCATGAGAAAAGTAACTATCTAGTATTAAGATGCAGTAAGGAAACTTAGCAGATATCAGGCATAAACTATCAATCATATATAAGCATATTCAATCAATGCACAATGAATTGAGATATCAGGCAAAAATACATACAATATCTAAAAAGCTATCAAAAGAAAAACAGAAAAACAACAAAGACATGCTATGAGGAAAAGAAACAATATCTAGTCCTAACATGTGAAGTAAGATCAAACCTATCCTTAAGGAGAAAGGTTCGGAATTACCAAGACAGAAAAGCAGCCGCCCAACGTGCTTTTACTGTTATCCCCATAAATTATCTGCAGAAGTTTTCTCAAGACAACAAGAGAAAATTTAGGGATAGAGAATATATGGCTCCACGACTAGAATGCAAAGCATAAACAAGATATGACAAGATAATGCAATACAAATATACTTGACATGCACTAGGATTCAGGAACCAAAAATCCAAGGCATGGTGTGACTTCACCTAACTAGGTGAGTCCACTCCCCCTCAAGGGTGAATGGCATCATCCTTCTTAACCCATACCTACTTAATCTTTGGTGGAGGTCTACGGGCCATATCCAGGCTGTCCAGCCGTCTTAGCATACTCTGCATCATGCTCAGCAACCCTTCATAGGCATGGTTGTTGTTGGACTTTTGCGGCTTTTTCTTGAAGTGTCTTGATTTGTTCTCCTGCTGCTTGTGCCGTGGAGCCTGATGTGCTGTCAGAGGTCGAGTGCCTGATGTATGCAACCATGTCAGGACATCCAAGGGGACAATAAACTCCATGGAACTCCACATGTCTGGCCATCAGCTAACCTGAGAGTGGGTGTCTACATGCTTGTCCGGACAACCCAAGGGACAAGTACTCCCTAGAACTGTTCGTGTCCAGATAGCCTATGTGTCTGGACTTCAACTGTTATACTTGTCTTTTCCAAAACAGTCTTCAACATCTTTAGCCGTAGAACTAAGGACACAACTAACAAATCTCAAAAAACATAAAAATAAGTTTTAGACACTGAATGAGCCAATTCCAAAAACCTAACAAACTTTCATTTGGTCATTCGAACAAAACCTTTACAGACACGCCCCCCCCCCCCCCCCCCCCCCAAGATATAAACCTAATCTATCAAGCCACAAGTAGATCAGATACTATCTTGAATGAACCCTTATTGAAGGCTGAAATACTCAAACAAACTCTTAATTTGCATGGTAATATATGTAATTTTGAAACAGTTTAAAAAATTTAAATCCACCATTCATATTCAGAACTCATAATTAAGCATTTCAATATCACAAAAACAAAATATGACATTTCACAATTATATCAATGTAGCACGATTGTATATTATCACACAACAAAGAGAAAAGGGATAGACATCCAAGCAATTATAACAATCGAGTCAGAAATGTCACGGTTTAACACGCATAGAAATGTACTATCAATCTGCTACCCCTACACCACATAGAAGTGTACTACCTACTTCACATTGCATAAATGAAGTGTTACATCACTCAAATCAATGATAATGTATGAATGTTAATCACACAACAATTTCATACATGTGTAAAATGACATGACATTGTGATACCACTTAACGGACAAAAACAATCACACAAAACAATCATGATATGATCAATTAATTCATGACTTGTGTGTGTGTAGGATCCCACAAACAAGTTTAAGACCTTAATTGATGTGGAAGTAGGCTATGCCATAAGGCAACTCACGAGAAAGGTTGACAACTCATTGAGTCAAAAGTAAAACCATCTTACTAGGACCTAGACACACTCATTCTATAACAACTAAATTTGTATAAAAAGATAGCGCATAGTATCGGATTGGCTTTTTTTTTTCTTTCAATAATAATCGTTCTTTCTTCCTTTAGTTTTTTCTTTTCAAAACAAAAACATTACCAACAACAAAATACAAAATAATCAAAACTACTTCACTTTTATGTCACATCAGAATACTTTTTTTAAAATATAAAAATAAAAATAAAAAACACCCTCTAAAATGCCTTAGCAAATTGTACTCTCCTTGGTTTTTGAGATTTGAGAAAATAAAAACCACCGCTTAATTAGAAGTAGTGGAAATTATTTAGTTTTGTTGAGGCAGCCCGCACCCACAATCTTAAGGAATAGGTTGGGTAGTTCCTGTAAGATGGCCCACGTAATGCCAGCCCACATTGGGCCTTGGTCCACTTGACCCAAAATTCAGTACAATTTCACATATAACTAAAAAAAAAACAAAGACTAATCTCCAGATTAATTAACCCAGGTTCAAGGGTCCAAAAGCAACCAAAAAAGAACACGACGGCTCTTCATGACGTGGCAGTTTCCTATTAGCCTGATTCTTGACAGGTGGCACGTGTATCACAGGGATTGGTAGGAGCAACGTGGAAGGAAATGCAGACCCTCTCGCCCGCTTCTCTAATAAATCTAAATCCAATAAACACCAAATTTGGAAGGAAGCCTATATGTAATCGAATTCTTGGACCCTCTCTGTTTTACTTTTCTTTGTGCTTTTATGAAGCTTATATTTATCTGTACAACGTTTGCCAAAGAGAGGGAGGGACGATGAATCTTGCGGGATTCTCAACGGCCATGGATGGGGTGGCATGGAGAGGATTGGTGTACTCGGTGTTCATACTCCATTTTGTGTTTGCTTGCCAGCTCCTCCTCCTCCAGCCGCTCGTTTCTGCGTTAGGTTTGTGACTCTCACGCTTCGATCTCTTTACTTGAAATCAATACGCTTCTTGATCTACTTACGTTGTTTACAATTTCTATATTCTCGTTGCTTAGGTTCTGGTTCCCCCAACCCCCAAAAAAATTGTTTATTTTTTGTGTTTTGTGATTCTTTATTTCTATGGGCAATGTCTGCCATCATGAGCTGAAGAAGCAGAACAAGAAATTAGCTAGAGCTACCTCATAAAAAATAAAAATAAAAATAGAAAAATAAGAGGATAATTTTGAATATCAAATTGTAATTTTATCCATGTGGCTGTGGGTTTGAATTTGTGCTATCACTTTCTACGGTTGTATGTACATACTAACAACCTCTAAGGATTTGAAGCTTCTTCTTCATAATTGGAAGTAAAGTTTTGTCTCTGGTTTGACTATCGTTGTGGATGATATCTTGTTTTGTCATTGTTGCTGTTATCGTCTAATGCTTCATAGCTTCTTCTTCTTTTCCAAAAAAAAAGCTATGAAGCATTTTTGCTTTCACCTTATTGAAACCAAACTTCTTGCACTCATATGATGGAAAAAGGCATATTGGAGGGATCAAGTGTGTGTCTCTGTCTGTCCTTGATCTCAAGTCCTGTTTTTTTTTTTTTTTTTGATTAATGCTCTTACATCCATTTGTGTTTTTGTTATATTCTTGTTATGTATAATTCTCGTTTTCCTTTTTTATTTGGAAGCAAAAAATAATGTATATGGTTAGCCAAATAGCAAATTGCATGTATAAAATTTACACGTGGTTGTCAATTATTGCTAAAAAATTAACTGGTGCAAGTTCTTTATCTGTTTTTATGGCTATGGCCTCGATATCTGTAATTGGCTTCTTTTGAGTAAACATTTGTTCTCTTGGGCTATTAAGGCTTGGAAGGATTATGTATGACTGCCCTTTTTGATGGGGAGCTTATTTTTCACCCCTGCTGGCTCCCAATGCCCAGCTTACACATGAAAATTGAAGAAAACAATATGACATAGGTCCAAGTGTTTGCACATTCTGGTAGCAAAGAGTGTAGAAGTTCATACTGGCTATTCGTGCATAACTGATGTGGGAAATTTCAAAAATGTTCTACATTTTTCTTGTTAGTATGCTTTACCTTTTTCAGTGTTATCTTTAAACTAAGACTAGTGTAACATAAGAAATTCGTAATATTCATTCATTTTTTTTTTTAATTTATTTGTTAAATTTGACAGTCATTGTAAGTTATGCATGGGGAATGTTGTGGTGACTTCATTACATAATGGAACTTGACATAAGAAGGATAGAAGAGGAAGACCAAAAAGCCATGAGCTAGGGCTCTTTTTAGAACTTCATCTATGTTTTATCTATTATTATTATGTAATAAGAAGTGAAAATGACAGAGACACTTCCCAACAAGAAAGCAGAGTTTCCACTGATTATTGTTGTTGTTATTATTTTTTGATAAGTATTGTTGTTGTTACTATTATTGTTCTAAATTTTAGATTTATAGGTAATTAACTGCATAAAGTTACCTACTTTATCCAGGCTATTCATTATCATTCATGTTTCTGTTACCAATATCCCTAATGCTTTACCTGTTTTATTTGTTGGGTCATTTGTTTAAAATATGCTTATTGATATGATTTCCAGTACTTTTTTTTTTTTTGGTAAGGTTATCAGCATATCATTAGTTCACATTTGATCCTCTCCATTTGTTGTTTTTTTATATTTTATTTTATTTTGGAAAAGTATCCTCTGTACACAAGCTATTGATAATTTTCTTTATTGTCGAAGGCGTAAAGTCTTTTTCTTCTCGACTTCATTGAGAAGTAGATATTGGGAACCTCAGAGGCAACATTTTCATGTGATGCCTGGGTGAAGGAACTACTAGAAATCAGATTTCTAATTTGTGTGAAAGTAGTAGTTACTAAGAAAGCTATTGTACTTTTGGAAATGTTGTTGTGCTAAAACCTTTTTGATACTGGAAACAACTACATTAAAAAAAAATTAAACCGAATTTGATTTAAAATAAGTCCATTCTCTAGGCTCTCTTCTATCTATCTATCTATATAGGCTCTCCTAGTTGTGGGATTACCCAAAAGAAATTGCTGGCGTTTACTTCTTTGTTTTGTTTTTTTCCCTGAGTACTGTTTCCCTCATGCCTCTTAGATTCCTAGAGCTGTGGTGGTAGTTACAAGTGGTATTCTACCTTTTCTGTGTTGCAAGAAATATCCTTGGTTTCTGGCTCCTTCCCCCCACCCCGGATCTCTCCCTCTCTCTAACGTTCCATTGTCTTTTAAGGTGAATAGTGGTGCCTAATCTGAAAGAATAGATGCTGCATGCAGTATTCTACCTATTATATGCATGCAATCGATTTTTTTTTTTGTCATTGCAATTATTATCTTCTGTTGCTGCATTAAAAGTTTGAACTGAAAGCTGGATGCCCCATGCATGTTGGTCTGGTTGCCTTGCAATGGTTGCAAAATTAAAGGGTGACTTGCTGTAAATGTATGCATGATTCGTGTTTGAAGTGGTTGTGTTATTTTGTGAATAAATACAATACCCTGGGACTGGGGTGGGGCCTTGACAATGTAGTACTTATTTAGATAAAAGGAGAAATATCTTACTAGTGTTTTTAAATTGCGTTAACCTTATTGTGATTGTGACATGATGTATTTAAGTGTTGCTCACTAGTGGACTTAATCATTTATTGAAAAAAAGTATGTCTGTTAAAATCAGTTCTTTTCAGGGGTTGCTACTTATCAAAAAAAGTTCTTTTCAGGGGTTGCTTAAAGGAAACCTTATTTATGGTTTAGTGGAATTAAAAGCAAATATTATAGATTCTTTTGATCTTCTTTTGCATGTGTACCCTTTCTTTGTTAATAAATCTAATTTTTGGTTTAGTAAAGTTAATCATAAGTATTTGTTATAATCCCTCTCTCTCTCTCTCTCCTCTGGTGGGTAGGTGCTTGCAGGGTGAGGGTGTTGGCTGGAGTACTTTGTGTTTTATATATTTGATAATTTTCTTTATCAGATGAACATGTTTGGTTTGATGCCAAACAAGTTGTGTTATTGGGATAGATCTTTATGTAAGTCCTTGATGCTGAGATTAGGAGATTGTACTGATTCACTTTAAGCTAATTGTTAGCACACACACCTTTTAATTAGAGTATGACTAATCTAATGGCATACTCATTAATGTGGGAATGCAGATGGCAAACCTGGTAGTGACGCGGAGTTGCTTGAGAGGGTTTCGCAAAGTATAAAAGTGAAACGCTATAGTGAGGCACTTGATGATCTTAATTCTGCTATAGAGGCAAATCCAACACTTTCGGAAGCTTATTTTCGCCGTGCATCCGTTCTTCGTCAGCTATGCAGGTTCTTTCACTGT